>JANRGW010001549.1:0-67392 GCA_024733675.1 Psilopsiagon aymara | reverse complement strand
GGCACAGAGGTGAGGCTGACTGGTCTGTAGTTCCCCGGCTCATCCATTTTCCCCTTCTTGAAAATGGGGGTTATATTCCCCTATTTCCAGTCAAGGAAGATCATAGTAGCAGTTGCAGCACCTGATCCAGCCTGACTTCTGATAAAATCTGTACCTCTTGGTATACATCAATCTCATAAAGTGTGGACAGCAGCAAAGGTAAAAAATCTTTAACAGCAAAGGAATTCATTGTTGACAAAAAGTAGCAAACAGTAAGACACAAATAAACTGAATTTCCTTTGAACATCTGTAATTGGCAACTTACAAAGAGGACTTGAGGACTACTACTACCACAGAAAGCTATTATTAAATTTGGAATGAGGTAATTTGCCTTTTAAAAAAGGAATTCTGAAGAGTAGAGGCACCTGTTCAGAACCCCCCTGCATGGTCCAGCCTTGACTACTGTGGATATGCACAGGTGTGAGGGGTCTTACCAGATGTTGTGGTCAAAGTTTCAACTTCAGCCCCAAGAACATCTCCATCAAAATCAGAGAAGGTCAGAATTCACAGTACAGATATTCCTATGATTTTAAAAAAAGTAGCACAATGTACTGAAAAAGTAAAGCCTTCTTTACAAACCTTAATGAACTGAGAGGCAAAACCCCTCTGCATTGCCACCTTTCCATTAGTGAATGCACTGTAGCTCCTTGGGGTAAAAGGCTACTGGAATTCTTCAGCAGAGCTATGGAAGTAATTTTCTGTCCCTGCACTATTTGTGTTTTCATTTCTTCATACAAAACAAACTGTCAAAGCAAGATGTGCTACAGTTTTGCTCTTCAGAGAGGACTGAATGCAGAACATCTTTGATCAGAGGTAGAGAGTTCCATCAGGCTGTTTGCTTGCCCTGCAATGGAGCGATGGTCAGATACTGGCTTCTCTTTGGTGGTCTCCTCCCTCCCTCATCCTCAAATAAGAAATTGCATTTATCTGCTACTGGTACTCAGTCATGACAGTACGTACAGAATACAGATGAAAAGCTGATCAAAACCAGTTATTTTAAAAGAAAAGTACCCAGGTTTTGACTGTCACACTTGCACATGTGAGCAAAACAGTGCAAACCCACTCTTCCCACATATAATTGTCCTAGTAAGAGCAGGAGGAGGCATGTAACTGGATAAGTAAAAAATAGTGTTGTCATCAGAGCTCCTTTTTACTAGGGTGATTCTCAGCTTCTAAAATCATGTGGGATGCAATAATGAGTGCTACCCATTCTTTCCCACATTTGTGGCTCATTGTCCATGCATCTTATGGCCTATACATACAAAATTGCAATGAATTATAAAAGGGACAGCATAGTGCTAGGACATGATGTTTTCTCATTTTAAAGGCTAGTTCCAACCACTGTGAACTCCCTTAATAACACTACCTATCATAGGAACTAAATCTAGTTTCATAATTTTAATTTCCTGAAATGTAAAATGTTAGACTTACTTAAATTTGATCCAATTTGTGTATTCCTTACCTCTCCCCAGGCAGCAGGTGGAGGCTCCACAGGAGGGTAATATTTGGGGACATCCCAAGCCACTGCAGCCATGAACCACTTGAAATCTTTACATTTCAGGTGCTTGCGAAGCTCCTTCTGGGCAGAGATATCACCAGTTGACAGATGTCTATACTCAGGCCGTCGCTGGTAAATGTACTCTGCAAACTCATCCATCCATGTCTCTGCCACGCGCTTCAGGTTCTGTGCAATAGAAAAAAAACAGTCATTAATTTGTTTCTGGTTTGAGTGAATGTTGTTTGTAATGGCGAGAATAAAAAAAGGAAATTCAGTACCCCACACAACTTTTAAGCTTATCTGGTCTAATTTCTCAGTCTTAAACCATGGAAAAATACTGGTAAATGTATGTTATCTTCATTACAGTGTTAACCAAATACTACACAGTATTAAGTACATTGCTTTCCTGCTGACTCTATATGTCTTCTGTCTGTTGAACATCTTATTTTCCTTCACATTTTTTATGCATTTGCACATGGGTTTTTGATTAATGATGGATGTTGAACAGAAATTTCCTTTCAGCTGCTCACATTGGTACCCACGCTTTTTTTCCCGTTAGTTCAGAACCTCCTAATGTCTTGAATGGTTCAAATTACTCCTGATTTATTGAACTTTGCATTTGAAAGGCATCTGAACTTTCAGCTGTCATCATATTGCTTAATCAGATAGCAATTCCTACCTAAGCTTTCAGGTCAGGTCTTACATGCGTATGTATGGGGGCAAACAGCCAGGAGCTTGCTCTGCCCCATCTCACAGCTGGTTTTGCACTACCTTGGGACTTGAAGCTTTGCTGTGTTGGTGTGATAATAAGTACGAGCAAAAGCAGAGCACATAACCCTGAAATGGAGCTGACCTGAAGCGAAGCTTCTCATGGAATAGGTATGGCAACGTGTGGCTTTCTGCAGTCATACTGTAGACATATATAACACTATTTCTGTTCCATGAAACCCGGTTCTGGCTTATGACCCACAAAGTTTATTTCTGATTGCATTTTACAGGAAAGAGAATTACCTATTTTGTTGCATAAGAACTTATGCAAATAGTAATTATTTAAATTAGCTGGAACAAATTATAAACTAAACTAATAATAAAAAAAGACATAAGGAAAAATCCTGAGTAGATGAGATTAAAGAGATATATTTCATAGTTATTGAATGTCACAGAGTATGAAAAGGCTGGGGGCAAATTTTTCTGTATTCTTTTTGCTTTTAAAATTCATCCTGTAACTTAATCCACACAAATTCATATACTGATGTTGTAGTGGAGTACAGACTTAGTCTATTCTGCATTTCCACAGCTGCCCAGTAACCTCTTATCCCACCAACAGAGCAACATCTCAGTGGATGATATTGAGACACTAGGGCGTTCTTATTGTTTTGTTTGTAAAAACAAGATAATCAAGTCTTGTGATATTCTTTTTATAGACCACTAACTGCAAAATGCTGAGATTCACTCTGTAATAAGCTGGAGGACAATATACATCTGATTATCATCAACATAAGGTAATGTTTCTTCTCAGAGCATTCTCTGCATCCAAGTAAGCCTGATTTGTACTCTGATTTGCTTTCAAGATTCATTTGAAGATTCCTTTCCCGAATTTTATTAATCCATGCGAACTAAATGTCTCTGAACTAATAAGGCTCATCTGAATACAAAGACAGCAAGATACAGAACAAATGAAGTACTTCTAGCTGACACCGCAGGATAAGTTTCTCTGTGACTTCTTTCTGGAATCAAATATGCTAAAAGCTGCAGGGATAGAGCAAGTAAAATTAAAGCAGTGAAAGAATTAACAACATTTATAGCCTTATTAAAAAATGGCTCGTGCTCCACATAAAGTTGACTTTCATCGTAATTTATATGACAGTGATATTTTAATATTTAAAAACATAATGTAAAACATACTGCAAAAAAACTATACTGTAGAAATATAGTAAAAATATTCTCTTAGGAAAGAAAAATCTAGAGAAACTCTAGCAGCAACTTACCCCATCTATACTAAGAGTAGGCTCTGCTGGAGTGTTCTTTTTAGTTATTTGGCTGATCTGAAAGAACTGCATTCTGCTTTAGATTATTATAACTGAATAAAAGAGGAGTCCAACAGAAATCTTGATACCATACTGGACATTAGCTCAAAATTCTCATTCACCAGTCAAAACTTCTTTGTTTTCCAATAATTCCTTTATAATTTCTGTGTGGGGGGTGCGTAAACCCATCAAAAATTACAATAAAAAAACATAAATCAGTTCTTCCCACCATTTCCCAACTATCAGGTAAGACACTTTAGACAAATCTATTTAACACTTTGTTCTCCAGTTCTTCAAAGACCATTTTCTCCATTGTATGCTAAAAAAATTTCCAGACCTTGCCAGATCCTGTAATGAACCCGTATATTATCCTTAGCATGTTTATACACTGCTGTCATAAACTGAACCCTTATGAGGCAACCCTTTGAATTTCAATAGGTACCCTTTTAAAAATACAAACTCTTGATTTCCTAGCTCTAAATCTTCATACTATTTATGAACAATGACTGCATGTAACTCTTTGTCCTGGAGTAGTGGGAAGCTCTTTCTGAAATTACTGGTTACCAGGAAGCAGGTACTTAGCATCCAAACACTTTGGTTTTAAAGAGGTTTGTTGCCTTCAGTTAGCATGGGTTTCTTATCCTTACTGTCACTATGTAAGTCCTGTAGCCACACTTCCATTTAACATAAACATACACAGACTAGTAGTAAAACTTCGAATTGCAGTTAATCCCCATACTTGAACTGAACATAGTCAGGAAGACCTGCTGCTCCAAAAGCTAGGCTGGTGCAACCTTGCACAATAAAGGCAAACATCATTTACATTCCCATTTAGAACATGCTAATCTAGCATGTTCCTGGTGTAAAAATACAGCCTGTCAAGATAAGATGAGTGAACTCTTGTACGCTTTAAGATTCCTATTCTGTTGCTGTCTAACAGCATGAAGAAGTCACCCAATGTGAAGGACCTCCTAAGAACATAACTCTTTTCTCCAAATGTCAGAGAACTGCTTGTCTTTTACTCACCTCATCACAACAGAAAGGCAGAGTACCACAACCAAAATGAGAGAGCTGACCTCTGAATACTTCCAGGCCTACCGATTAAGTGACTTTCTGTAATGTAAGGATCTAAGTTCTTTATGAGTCTCCCAGAGTTGCCTTTCCCACAAGCTGGGTGAATGTCTGACATGGTGGAGAAAGAAGTACAGTCACTTCCTCCAACCTGAGCCTTAGGCGAGGCTAGACACAATCTGAGAATGTCAGCATATTAAGCCCCAGAAGTGGGAATGGTTACGAATAGCTACCAAATCTTGACAGACTCTGGTTGCAAAACAGGTGCTAAGCAGTTTGTCTTTGTTAGCGCTTTATTCTGTGTGTCTGTATAGTGCCGCAGAGCACACAGGTTAGAGGATTTTAAGAGATTACCAGATTAGGTGGCATTCTGTGAACACTTTATAGCATCTTTTAAGTGCCCTTCAGCCTCACAATGAATCTAATCTACAATGAATTTAGAACAAAATAGTTAGATTTGAATCTTCTCGATTTCTGTTTGTACGTAATTTTCAAAAGAAAACTTGTTTAAATACCAGTTTCCCAAACTGCATCAAATATCTTCATCAATAAGAAGAATAAGTTTTGGGATATCTTTGTGGTTGATCACACTTGCCTGGATTCAGTCTGAACACCTCATATAAACACATATGGAAAGGAAAAATAAAACAGTTTTACAGCTGAGAACTGCTGTAGCTTAGCTTGGTTGTCAAACTCATTGCAAGGTTACAGATATCCAGATTGCCTACCCTGGTCTTTAAATAGGAATAAAGGAAAAATAAAAATAGGAGCAATTAAATGAAGTTCAATTCAATATTAATCAGTTACATGATTGACACACAACGTAAGGAAATCACAGGGACTCTAGCTGAGTATCTGAGATGTTTCTCAGGACCTATCCATGAGAGACCAATGGTAATTTGATCTCTCTCTTGTACTCTTAGTGAAAAATTTCAGTACAAGACTGAATAAGGCTCAATGATATTTCAGTAGATGCATATTTCTATACGTCAGGTTGTGAGAGTTGTCACCAAAAAGCTGTAGATGCATACAAAAGGGATGGCAAGCACACTAACACTGACTCATCAGCTGCCATCAGTTGCCTATGCACGTATTCTTGATATAATTAAGTTTTGTGCCATTTTGTGTTACAATTTTACTCTCCAGTAAATCCTTTATTGTTGGAATTATGTTTAGACAAGTATTAAGTTTGCATGAACTCACACACTGAAGACTGTGACTTTGTTTTGTATTTTCACTTGACAATAGTCTACAAGACAGTAAGTTACAATGTCATTGATACCAGGATATCACAGTTGAACATCAGCTGACAATCAAGTGACTTGTGGCCCTCTCCCCCTTACCTCACCCCCATTTCAATGGGGGAAAGAACTGAAGGGCAAAAGTGAGAAGACTCATGGGTTGAGAGAACGTCAGCTTAACAGGTAAAGCAAAAGCTGTGCATGCAAGCAGAGCAAACCAAGGAATTCATTCACTACTCCCAGTGGGCAGGCAGGTGTTCAGCCACCTTCAGGAGAGCAGGGCTCCATCATGTGTACTGGTTACTTGGGAAGACAGATGCCATCACCCTGAACATCCCCCCTTTCCTTCTTCCTCCAGCTTTATATGCTGAGCATGAAACCATACGGTATAGAAAGTCCTTCTGGTCAATTAGGATCAGCTGTCCCAGCTGTGTCCCCTCTTAGGCATCTGCAGCCTCTTCACTGGTGGAGTGGGGTGAGAAGCAGAAAAGGCTTTGACTCTGTGTAAGCAGTGCTGAGCAATAATGAAAACATTTGTTTTTCAGCAAATTACCAGTATTATCAACACTGCTTTCAACACAAATCCAAAACATAGCCTCACACAAACAACAGTGAAGAAAATTAACTCTACTCCAGCTAAAACCAGCACACTGGACCTCAATAAGAGACTTTAAATTAACTTGACTGAAGAGAGAGAGAGATAAATGATGACTTCTCCACTTGAAAAGACGACATTTTTCATGGACCATTTTGTCCCTTTCACTTTCTTCAGTGAGCAGGGAAGATACATCTCTCTGATCAAATGAATGTCCCTTCTTTTTAAGTGTGTAAGATCATCTGTCATTTTCAAGAGACATGATATTACTCGAATAAATGCAGTGAGAAGAAAGTAGATGCTGGCCATGAGAATGGAAAAGTGGAGTGAGGCAGGGACATGTAAAAGGACAGATTCATAAATATTCCCTCTAAACAAGGTTTAACTAGATGGGCCTCTAATATAATAAATGTAGTTCCACATTTCACAACCATTACCGGTATGCTGGCTTGCAACAACAGCAAGAGAGAGACTCTGCTCTGCATTGCAAGCCTGCACAGCTCCATCCTCCAGCTGTGTCTTTTCCAATTGACATTCCAGATGCAGCAGTAATTCCTGTTTTCAGTTTTTCCAGATGTTCAAAAGTAGTTTTTTATTGTCTTGTGGCACTAAAGCAGTACAATAGTTTTGTTATTGGTTTATTTTCACTTGCACAACCTGTCTTTCACCTGCATAACCTTTTTTTTCTGCTTTTGCGCCTGTCTCACTGTTTACATGAAACTAATCCTGACCGTAAGCCACAGACTTTACTTTTGTCAATATTAAACTATTACAGGAACGTTTGGATCCTGTAACAAGTTCCTGTTGTCAGAACATTTAATCTGAACATCCTCCAGGAAGCTGGATGTCACCAGCTGGTGTAGTCTTTTCTGTTATGATAGTGATTTCTCTCATCAGCCAGAACATCAAAAATCACTTTCAATTATACCAATCAAATATGAATCACCACAGCACGTCTGAAGCCTGACTGTATTTCAGTTGTAAAACAGGGAGGATATAACTGTTTATTTGCCAAAAATAACACAACAGTCTCTGCAACAACTGGCATATTAATCTCTTTTCCTTCCTAGTAAAATTCCAGTGGGGTTATATTCATCTCATCTACATAGTTTTCCTAATTTATTTTTCTTATTGTTTATTTTGTGAACCACAGTGTTGCTACTTGAAAATGGGTGTCCTGCTTACTTCTGGAAGCAGATGAATTTCATCTCTCTGGAAGTAACAGAGTAGACAATTTATTTTACGTAAAATGTATTTAAAAAATGCATAGGGATCCAGCCAGCCAAGACAGCTCTACTTTATGTTTCTCTGGAATATGGCTAGTATAATGTCACAATCAATCATCATGGAGGAGGAGAACAAAGTATGACTGGAGGAACCCATCCGACAAGTATAGATTAGTATGACAGAGGCAGCAGGGTACAAAACTCTGGAGCACTTGCATGGAGAAAAATGGTACCCTCAATTTCATGCAACCGTCCCACCATAAGTGTTGAAACACAGACGTTTATCATTTCACTGTATTTCTGCAGTGAAAGCACAATATAACATTTCCTGGACACCAATTACAGCTTTGTGACGTTCAGGTCTCAATATCTAAGCTGCCCCCATCAGTTAAGTCTAAATGTGGATTTTCATCCCTTTCCCCTTCTTGCCTAACTCCCTTTTAATTTAGACAATACTAGCATTTGTAAATCTTTTCCCCTCTTGGGCATTGTATTTTGGCCATTTACACTTAACTTTGTTTAAAACTGAACTGGGTTTCATTCCAGCAATAGACTGGTTTTGTGTTAAAAAACCAGCCCCCAGACCAAATAAAGGGATGACTGCAGGCATAAAGGGAATGCTTCTCCATGGAAAAGAGTATGCTAACTAGGTGACAAAGCTGGTGGTGTGTTTAAATAAATCCTGTAAGAGTTAGCACAGCTGGCAGAGAAGCAAGAGAATAGTTATTCTCAGCCTGTAGCTTGCAAATACCTAGAACTGAAATTCCACAGATGTAATCTGCAAACAGTCAGGATTTCATTATTTCTATAAAGGTTTTCACCTCCACTGCTAAAAAAAACCCCAAAACAACACCTCTTCCACCCCCCCCCCCCCAAAGCAACAACAACAAAAAAAGCCAACCCAAAAAATGGTGTACACTTTGGAAAAAAGTGAAATAAAGCAAACCCCCCAGCTCACTGACTAAATGCTGCATCTCTGCTCACTGGCTCACTTGAGGCCAGCTTGCATGGCTGGGAGATCAGGGCTTGGCACAGTCCCTGGAAGGATGCTGCCTGCCCAAAGCTTTCAATCATGGGTCTCTGCAGGCTGGCTGCAGGGGAGCTACAAAAAAAGCAAAGTGACAGATGACAGCATCTTCATAGATTTATTGGCTACTGCTGTGCTTGTTTTACAGACCCCTGCTCTGGGGGCACATAGAGACCACAGCCAACCTCTGCAGCTGGGCCTGGAAGAGAGTTTCAGAGACTGGATTCCAAATAGATTTCTTTAGCTATGTAACTTGGATTCCAGTGCTAGCCTATTGAATGAATCCTGTAAAGCAGATACCACCACTTTGATGTTGTTATTGTCCAGAAACATCTAGCTCTCATCTTCTTTGTATTCCTTTTGGACAGCTAAGCTGCCTGTCCTGTTGCATATATTATCTCAAAAGCAACACTTCTATTCAGATTGGAGAAAATATAAAAAATTACATTTTAAAAAATTACTTTGACTTTCTTGTATTCAAGGATTAGAAGACATTAATGCAAAGATTTTCTTTGGTAAGTGCTCTGTTTGAGGTCTTGGTTTAATTAATTTTAATAATGAATTTATAAATCTGTTCAATGAAAAATAATGGAAACTTAAAAGCTGTATTGTATGATCATCATAATTATTACATTATAGCTGTGATGTTGCAAGAAGGTGATTCTTGCTTGATTCCTGAATAATTTACTTATTCTCAGATGATGTTTCAGCTGCTTACTGTGACTGCTGAATCACAACTGACTTTGTGCTACAGTCTTTTGTGTTACTGGGAAAGTGCCAGCAGTACTTAACAGCATGCCACATCTATTGGTTTGTACCCTGATCATGACAAAACATAGCCATTACCTAACTGATCCTGCTTGGGTCTTTAACTTGCCTAGAAACTGAAAAAAAAAGTGTCCATGGGCTCCTTTAAGAAAATCCCAAACATTATCTGCAGCTGAAAAGAAAATAAAGAAGACCAAACAGGTCATAATATTAAAGGAAGTTCTGTCCAAAATGTAAATATGGTTACAGCACCGGGTGGTATAGTTAGAGTAATTTTCTTTGAAGATCCTTCTGAAGCAACGTGAAAAGGCTGAGCAAATGGTGCAGGTGGGAATTTAAACCAAACTTTTATCAGCTGAATTCCTGAACCCAAACTCATGCAAATTCCAATTCAGTGACACTGTGTAATGAGGCACATGTAATCATGCTTGTGCTCGGTGGGTCAGAGGATCACTGTGCTCTGGGATCCCATGTGCTGGTGTGCAGGGAGGAGTTCAACTTCAGGTTAGGATTCACAACACTGCTGGGTTAGCATCCAGACTTGAATTTTGGTGGGATTGCCCTTCCCTTCAGAAAGGCCTAATGCTCTAATGTTCTGCAGTTAATACTAAAATGCTGTGTAAAACACCTGCAAGCGAAAAAGATTTCTGTAGAATCATAGATTGTTTTGGGTTGGAAAGGGCCTTAAGATCATCTAGTTCCAACCCCCCTGCCATGGGCAGGGACACCTTGCACTAAACCATGCCACCCAAGGCTATGTCCAACCTGGCCTTGAACACTGCTAGGGATGGAGCATTTATCACTTCTCCGGAGAACGCATTCCAGTGCCTCACCACCCTCACAGTAAAGAACTCCTTCCTTATTTTGAATTTCCGAGTTCATCTCTGCATATTCTGTGGATCAGTGAGCTTTGGTAAATTTCTTATGGCTTTTATAGAATCACAAATAGAAACCCTTCCCTCCAGTGGGAAACTAGATAAAATAAATAATAAACTAAGGTACCCCCACAAGAAAAAGCTACTACTTTAAAGATTGAAAAGTCTAATTTCATGGGTAACTGGCTAAAAGAAAATGGCTTAGCTAGAATTGTGGAAAAGGAAGCAAAAGTCAAGAATACCACTAAAATTAACAAGTAACACAATTAGAAGTTTTTAATAGGGCAACACCTTGCATAGGACTTCAAGATTTTGATGTTTGCTTTCTATATGTCTTGCCTAATATAAACAGGGAAAATAAGTTATAATTCACTGCAGTTTTGTGCAAAGGTTGACAGGTTTGGAATGATGAAAAATTATGTGGTGCTTCCAACATCATAATGTGGAGTCAGTGTTGACATCTGCATGACCATTAATCTTGATGCCCAATTACCTGTAAATTGGAGACTGACTGCATTTGGCAAGCAGCAACATCTTAAAATGCCTCCATAGCAAAATATTCATTTTTTTATCTGCATTTGGTTGTCACATTCTGTTTTATAAACCTACCATGCATGCTTACAGCTTGCTTTACTTTTGCTCTGTGCCACCAGACAGTTTTACTGACAGGATTTCATAAGTTGTTTTTCAATTAATGGGATATGTGTCAGCAAAAACTACACGCAGGCTTTGCAGGTCTTGAGTGGCAGATAAGAAGGTAAGAAATATGATGAAAAGGACATAGAAAATTGATGTCATGATAGACATCACTGTGTGCAGTACACTAATGGTTACTTATTGATGGCGAGGCAGAAGAGTTTTTGACAAGTCTCTCCTTTAATAAAGCGTATATGATCCTCATGCCAGGTCACAGCTCTTTAAAAATATATCTGGATCTGTCAGGTGTTATGTAGCTGGTTGAAACTGTATTGAAACTTGCTGATAAATGATAATAGAAACATGAAATCCCCAGGGAAGGTAAAATGCCCACCTTGAGCATTTTGAAGGCAAACATATTTTGAAGGGCAAACATAAGCTGACACAGCTTGAAAGGAAATCCATGGCATGATTTGGGCTATGCCTAAATTTGTCTAAAAGCTCTGTCCTCTTTGTAACTCTAGTCTCCATATCTTTTGTGCTGCTGCTGTGGGATAGAATGGGAGAATCTGTCATTCTTTAACAGAGTATCTGTACAGGGTTAATGAAAGGGCTCTTGTGATCATTTATACAATCAAAATGGGGCTTCACAGGGCTCATTCCTTTATGAACTGCATCTCCAGCATCCTCCTTTACATACAGAAGGTGGAAAAGGACTTAGTAAAAACCTTAGTGGCAACTACATAGCAGTGAAAAGTATTGCTTTTGGCAGCAGGAATAACACTTCTAGATATTCTTGAGTGTGGTATTCATTACAGTCTTGAACAGGAGGGAAGTTTCAGGTAAAATACTCATAAGGGCTAGACTGTAATCTTTCAGGACGTAATATAATATTTGAAAGATAATGCAAAGATAGCTGAAATATACAGCCTACTCGTCTGTGTACTCCCTTAGTATTATTTTGGCTAACAGCTCCATTTAGGGCAGTTTATTTGGAACACAAGCTGTCTGTATCAAAGGGATCAACACACTTATGTGTTTGGATGAGGAAAAGAGAGTAAGTTTAAAACGACACACGATTTGATGAGTCAGGGACCAAATTCTCTATTCCTTGGCTAGTTACTGAGATAGACGCTAAAACATACAGAAGATCTTATGCTCTTGGCAGCCTTGATGCAATGCATCCTAACATCGATTATTTGATTTAGAATATTTTACTGGGAAGAAGCTGGGAACCTTAGAATTTCCTTTAGGTGATAAAGATATGCAGAAATTTACCTAAGCATCGTGATTTGGAGCCCAACAACATATAAGAAAATAACTATTATCTGAATGGGAAGGGTAAGACCCTCTCTACCAGGAAACTACATCATTTCCCACAAGATACAGTCATTCTGTGCATGGGCAAAGAATTCATTTTTAAAGCTAGGAATGGTTTTTGGTAATATTTAATTACAGGTTTATTGAAATCAAGCTAAATGAAATACTACAGGAAGGCTGCAGGCTGCGGCTACCTGATGGTTCCAAGTATTCACAGTGCCTCCACAAAAGCTAGATAAGTGTTGAACTGCACGAGATGCTAGTAGTCCAAATAGAAATGATTGTATTTTGCTCCTGCAGGTAACGCATAAGACAGCATATTCTCTAATGGGATACTTTGTGTGTAACAGAGAAAAACAGAAAAGTGAGTTTTAGATTTCTTATTTCAAGTAGCTTGAAGCAGTTCCTTTCACCCAGTCCAAAAATCTTTATGGGGAAACTGATATTACACAGAGCTATACTGGGGGAAGATTTTAATCTCACAATTTAGTCGATACAGTTTTTCTCACTATCACTAATGCCACCACTAATCCCATTACTGTATCGTGTTTTTACGCTGTCTGCACTGGTGTTCTTTTAAGGTAAATCCTTCTTTCTATCTAGCTGTCACGCAGGCAGCACAGGCAGCCTCTTTCCTCTGCTGCAGTTACTACAGCAAGCCTTGTCCTGTGGTGCTGAAACCAAGAATACCTTCCCCTTAAAGCAAGAGATTTATTCTGTTATTCATACCACATTTTCATTATTAAGAAAAAATATGATTCATAAAATATTACCCCATGGCAATATGCAGACTTTAATATTAATGCCATTTTATAAAAAAAAAAACCCACCCCAAACCTTTAAAACAGGAAAGATTAAACTCAAGCATGAATAAATACTAGTATCTGCCTGGAAGCTACACCTGTGCCCTTTGTCTCTCATCTTTTGACATCCCTTGAACATCTCCAGAAAGTTGCAGAACATTTTCTCTTGAGCACAACATGGATATGGATGTGTTCATGAGTCCTTCAAAAATATCTAGAGGTCTTGTGATTTCTCATTCACAGGGCTCCAAGCTGGCTGTATTCCACAACCAGGTCCTACACAATAATTAGACAGTTACTCAAATCACTGTTACTCAGTCCTTTTGTCTCAGAAAACATCTCTTCTGTGATATTCTGCCTGTTCTGTTGACCAATAGAAAATGTGCATTAAAATTCGTCCTGCTTGCAAACACTATGACTGACAACACTGTGCAATTTGAGAACTATAAGCCTTAGGTTATTCCTAGATTCTCTGAACCAGCATGAAAAGTGCTTCTGTGCTGAGATGTCCAACCCTACATTTTTAAGCTTCCATTTTATTCTTGGCAATTTTGTCTCTGGAAGGCAGCATAACTTCAGCAAATTACACATCTCATTTCAGATATATAGAAACCCATTCAATTTTCCTTTTTAATGGTTTACTGGAAATTAGTTCACGGGGAATGAGGAAACCAATGGTGAATGAATACAAAAACCAGCAAGATCAAATTACTTACCCGTGCTAGGCTGGTTCCAGAAGGGACTTTATATGGGACATACTTCCTGTAGATGTGCCCAACCCGAGAGCATGGAACATCAAACATGCCACCTCCACACATCCACACCTGGAAAGCAGGAAGAAGGCAAGTGAAAGAATGATTCCTGGAAATAAATGAGGCAAAAAAGGAATTTTAAGCAATAGGTATGTGAAAATGACACATCTTTCTGTATTGACCCCTCTCACATAGTGGTGGCCTTCTCAATATGATGATAACTGGGATTAAGTAAAATGGCAGACTTTCCTACCTGGAATCTCATTGCGCAAAAGCAGAGTATGTTCAAAATAAAGTCATAAAATGTATTTAGAATGTCTACCAACAGTCCTCCTGCAATGCAACCAAGATATTATTGTGCCTGTTGTTTTAAAACACCCAGGATGAAAATTTAAAGAAGGCTCTGTGAGTAAAATGGGCCATTAATCAGAAGCATCCCCCCTGCAAAACCTGGCTTATTTTTCGAATAGCGAATACATTGCTTAAATATTAAGGCGCTTTTCATTTAGTGAAGATGTTCTTTATTCTTTACTAAGAGCACTCTTCCTTTTGTAAAGAAAAAGGAACAAAAGTCAATTTCCTTCTGGTAAAATTTACATAGCAGAGGAAGAAGAAAATGCCACTACATTTCAGCATTAATACTTTAATACTAAAACAGAAGGAACCATATTAGTGATGGTCTTGGCAGTCCCGGGATAATGGCTGGACTTTATGATATTGAAGATCTTTTCCAACCTAGTTGATTCTATCTGGAGTATACAAGTTTGATGCTTCAGGTGTGAGCAACCAAAACTCAGTCGAGCTGCAAGTACTTCACAGCTCTAAAAATTAAGCTGTTTCCTGATAAACATCAAGCAAGATATTTTCACCTAGCATGACTAGCCTCTACCAAGTGCATGTGAGAGTAAGGTTTCAGAGGAACTATGGCAATCATGCCAACCTATTGGCATGATTTTCTATGCTCTGGCAATGCAGAGAGACCAAACTCCAGCATGACTATTAGACGACTTATGTACCTTACTGACAACATTCTTAACTTTCTGATTTGAAAAAAGGTATTTTGACTTTGCAAAGCAGAAAAATGGAAAGCAGCATCAAAACTCCCCCTGAAAACTCCCAAGCAGATATCTTCAAGTATCCTAAAATCAACCACACAAGAGTTTAACATTATTTCAGAGTAAAAACATTGGTATTATAAAAATTATTTCCTAATCCTGGCTAAACATTTTCTGCTTCCCACAAATTTAGAACAAAATAGCTGTTATTCCACATAAGGAACACTTGTGGTCTCAGTTTTCAGCCTTCAGACTAAAACCAAAACCATCATAAACCCTACTCCCAATTTAAAAGAAAACCACACCAAAGCTGGGAAAGAGAGAGGGCTTGTCTTTTCCATGTCTCTTTAGGTGGATATATATATATATAGATGCTCATGAAACATTGCCATGAATCTGGATGAGAACTTAGGTCCCTACCTTACATAGATATGCAGGAATTTTAGCTCTGTGTAGCTGATGCACTCTGGAACAGAATGGCATGAAATCAGTTTGTAACTGAGGCTAAAGCAGAGCAGAATGTAGACAACTGAAAGTTTCACCAATTTCCATTCAGAAAGGAATTAATCCAAAAGTTGATAGACTCTGAATAAAAACAACAGTAACTAGACTCATAAAAAAAGGTACTGGAAAATATGATGTGATCACACATACTTGGCATTCTATGTGATGCCTGTGGAAAACAATGTGCATCTCTACAATTTTTTTACCATACATTTCTTATTCTGTCTCTTTTGTTCTGTCCCCCAGCTGGCTGTAGCTACTGGCTGTTTGAAATTAGAGGAAAACAAACCCATAAATTCCATTCATCTAAAACAGTAGTGAAAATGGGCAAAAGTTTGGCATTTGCTGTGCTTGCCTGTTTGTGTTACAGTGGGTCTATCTGCTTGGTCTTGGCAGTGTGACCTTGGGAATCAGTTTTAGTAATCTGAACATGCAGACGCTAAATACTGCAACATGGGACAATTTAGTGCGTGACCATGAGTTAAAGCACTTACTGAAAGTAGCACGCTGCAATTCAGCCCCTGGGACTGACTGTGCTATATATGCTTGGCTTTGTCCTGAAATTCTACAGACACCCTTCCACAGCTGGGTACAACTGAGAGCTACTTGGGAAGCTGTTACTTACCACTTCCCATCACACAGCTAGCCAAGCCATAGTAGCTCTGGGTAGGTGTTTCTGGTACATATCAGCATCTCAGAAGAGGAGACAAGTTTTGCAGGTTAGTGGCACAGGGTAATAAAAGCAGCTGTCCTGGCCATCACTCTGCTAAATGAAAGCACGTATGTTGATGGAATCAGAAGTATTTCAGTACCTATTTCTGTGGTTATCCTGAAGTTATCTGTGAAATTATCCTGACCAGCCTCCTAGTGAGCACAGACATACTCAGGGAGGAAACTTAGTGGTGGGTTGTAAATAGAGACCCAAATGAAGGCTCTGCCTCCATACCAAAATAGCTCATTACTGCCCGGAGCAGACTTGCAATGCCATGCAGATATGGCCATTATTTTCTTTCCAGAAAACATTTTGTAAAATTTGCTTCTTAAGGAAAACCTAGAAATCCTCACCCATTTAATCTCATGCCACCTAATTCATTGGAAAACATGTTCATAAACATACTTTAAAAAAACCATAAAAATTATAATGTTAAGATAAGCTGGATAATGTCATCATTATAAAAAATAGTTATTTACCTTTCTATTAACATTTCATTTCTGTTACGTCACTTGTACCCTTTTTAGCAGGAACCTCCTCTCTGTGGCTGTCTTCAAACAACCCAGTGCACCAATGGAACTGCAGACCTATATTTACTATTTGTTCTTGCTTTTTAAACTAAGGTGTTACTTCAAAGGCTAGACAGAATATTACCGTGATTAGTCAAGGTTTCTTAGCCCTCAAAGAGTGGACAGCATATGAGTTTGACTCAGACAAAGGTCAGCAATGGAAGTTTAAGAGACAAGAAAGAAGAAATATATGTATAGGCCAGTATTACTTGAACTCAGAAAGTGAGAGCTGAAGTAGACATATATCGTGTAGCTTCTAAAGCAGTAGGACACCAGTAAAAAAAAAGGGGTGGGGTGGGGTGATGGAGAGAAATACAACTAGATATGCTGAAGCAATAACTTGTGGGAGGAAATAACACTTTGTGATAGGCTTATATTTGATACAAAACTTGAAAATGCTGTGCTGCACCTGAAGTGCACTGTGCAGGGTAATTGAAATGAATCTTGGCTGCCCTGAAGGACATTAAGCAGCTGTTCATGTTCTTCTTGCAGCTTCAGAATGATTTTAAAGCATTTTTTGTATTTTCCTGGGAAGAACAATTCTGGCCACTTTGTCTTTAAAATGTGCACTTTTATGTCACGTGCACTAAATGCATGAAATTGGAGAATGATTTCTGTGTTAAATATTACAAACCTCCAGTGTACCATGAAAGGAATTCAGGTGGTGTGGGACATTTGGCAAAATGATATCACAACACTGATGCCTCTCTGTTTATCTAAGAAATGAAACTGAAGATTGTTAGTGTCTCCTCCTTACAAAAGCAATGAATTTGGTCTGCAGCTGAGGTATAAAAACCAAAGACAAAACCAAAATCATGCAATTTCAGCTAGGAAAGATCAAAAGAAGAGTAGTTTATGTGTCAACTGTATACTATACCACAGTGTATCTTTACATACCTCCTTCCAACAGAATGTTGCAAACCCCTTTATATGGATGGTTGAAAGCAAAAGGCAGGCATAAATGCAAGCCTTAAAAGAGATTAAGCTGTGGCTATGTGGCTTTGTTCCTAACTGGAGTTTAGATGTCACAGATGCATTATTTTGGCTCTGCTCTACAGCTTTCATGGGATTTTGTGTGAATCAACCTTTTTTCACATCACTGCTTTATCTTTAATACTGAATTATTTTCTTCTCCTTTTCTCTTTTTTTTTAATTTTCTCTTTTCTTTTCTTTTCTTTTTTCTTTTCTTTTCTTTTCTTTCTTTTCTTTCCTTTTTTCTTTCTTTTTCTTTTCTTTCTTTTCTTTTTTCTTTTCTTCTCTTTTCTTCTTTTCTTTTTTTTTTTTTCTTTTCCTTTCCTTTTCTTTTTTCATTTTTTTTTTTCATTTTCTTTTTTTCTTTTCTTCTCTTTTTTTCTTTTTCTTTCTTCCCCACAGCTCTAGCTTATGAGTGATCCAGCTTGGGGACTATCTGGAAAATGTAAATACTATGTATGCTAGAATGAGACTCCAATCCATATGCTACACTGTAATCATAATTACTTTAGTAAGAGCCTCATGATTTCTAGTCTAGTCTAGGTGTGTTGCTGTGGAACAGGAACATAAACATACAGCAAATTATGTAAAAGATTGAGGGGAGACTGAGTAGATTTTGGATCAGGCTTCAAACTAATTGAGAAATATACTGCTTCTGAGAGTCAGTAACAAGACAGACAACAGTGAGGGACACCAAAATGGATGGATAAAACAAACAGTCAGCTGCTGGAAGAGGAATATAAAGTATGTCATGCAAAGCTGTCAGCTTGGTACTCTCCGCATTGTGCAAGCGGGATGGACTACAGAGAGATGTATTATCATAATGAGGCTGAAAAAGTTGTAGAAAATAATACTATAAAAACGTCACTGTATTTTTCAGTCACTATTCCTGAAATATAAGCCAAAAGAACAGATTTAGCAGTTGTAAAAAAGAAGAAAGAGTTCTATCCTGAGAATTTTTCCATGTAGTGAGGATGTTCAGCTAAATGCAACTAAAAATTGAAAAATAGGACTGACAGCAAATCTGGAGTCAGTGGGCTCACAAACAAGAAAACCATTTGTGGTGCAGTGGTATTTCTGTCAGGGATATTAAACCAGTACCTTGTAAACTGGGAACTGATGACTGTGGGTATTTGAACAATACTCACTGACTTCTCTAAAATGCTGACAAAAAATGTCAATATTCCACATTTGTCAGTTCTTCATACAGATTACAACTGTGTTAACAAGTGGCAGTGCTCCCCCATTCCTGATCTCTGTCAAGATTTCCAGCAGTGGAGGGAATTAATAATGATGAAGATGATGATAAAGAAAGGGATTAATAAACTTAGAAGTGTATGTTGGAAAACAAAGGTGAAGAGACTCTGAAAGGTGTGCCAGCATTGATAAGGATAAAACAACTCTAAATACAGGTGATTAGCTTCAAAGAAGCAAGGGTACCACTGTCAGCATTTTTGTTAAGGTGTGACTTATGATGTCTAAGTATGTCAATATTTGTTGTTTACATTGGTGTCAATGTAAAGGATTGTATTGAGTTTGAATGGCAAGGTTTTAGCAACGAGGGGACTACAGGGGTGGTTCCTGTGAGAAGCTGTTAGAGAAGCTGCTAGAAACTTCCCCCATGTCCAATAAAGCCAATGCCAGATATCTCCAAGACATCTGCTGGCCAACCCCAATTCCATCAGTGACAGTGGTAGCTCTGAGATAACACATTTAAGAAGGGCTAAGAAAAACCCCGTGCACCTGCAGTGTCAGAGAGGAGTAAGAATGTGTGGGAGAAACAGCACTGCAGACACCAAGGTCAGTGAAGAAGGTCAACCTGAAGGGGGCTGTGGCCCCAGGGGAAGGGTGTGTTGGAGCAGGTTTGGTAGCAGGACTTGTGATCCTGTAGGGGACCCACAGTATTCATGAAGGACTGAACCCATGGAAGGGACCCACACTGGAGCAGTTCATTAAGAGCTGCAGCCCATGGGAAGGACTCACATCAGAGAAGTTCATAGAGAACTGTTTGCCATGGGAGAGACCCAACACTGGAACAAGAAGAATGAGCAGTTGTCCCCGAGAGGAGGAAGTTGCAGCAGAAACAACATATGATGCACTACCTCAATTCACTATCTCCTTGCTTCGTTGGCTGGGAGGAGGTAAAGAAAATGGAGAGTTAAGCCTGGAAAGAATGAAGTGGTTGGGCAAAGGTGTTTCAAGATTTGGTTTTATTTTCTTATTACTCTACTCTGCTGGATTGGTAATAGATTCATTTTTCCCCAAGTCGAGTCTGTTTTGCCCCTGATGGTAATTGGTGAGTAAGCCAGGGTCAACCCATTATAAGGATTTTTAGCAAACACAGGAAATCGGTATCTTTCACTACTCTATATTTTGGAGATTGCTACATAAATTTTGCCTAACAGATTTAAATTTAGAATTTCCTAAATAGTGGCTTCCCCAGTTATTGAGAAGAGACACTGTTAATCAGGTCAGTTCCAGTGCTTTGCCAGCTTTCACAAGTCTAGCACACGCTGAACAGTATTATCAGTAATATATCATACATCTTTTTAATTAAAAAAAATTGATTCTGAGGTTACACTGCCAAAAGATTAAAATGCTGCACATTATTTCTTATGTAAAAATTAATCTAAGAAACTATTTAATGAAGAGGTCATACTTTGAGACATGGGTTACATCTGCTTCACCATCCACTGAATGTGCGTATGTGTGCTCTGATTTGGAAAAAGCAGTTAGCTAATCAGCATGGCACCCAGTGCTACACTTGCTGCTGTCCAAGCAGTAATGATAGCAAGCAAGAAAAGAACAACTGAGAAATAGGCTGGGTTTTGTAGCTGGGGAAATAAAGGTCAAACAAATTTTTAAGCAGCAGCTTTTTTTCTTTTTTTTTAACCCATCATTCTGTGTTCCTATTTAGCACCAGAATAGTCATGCCCAAAGTCGAGGAAGTTTCCTTTCCTACTATGACACAATTTCAGATGTCACAGAAACATTACAAAGTGTACTGTATTTTGAAAAAACTTACTGCATTATGCTGCAGTAAATTCAGATTCACTGCAGACTCACTCTCCCTGGTATCTTCCTTTTTCCATCAAACACCCTTCCCCCGCAAACACATGCACATTTATTTGCACTCACACCACCCACCTTCTGTCCCTGTACAATGAGATAATGCAACCCTCCTCCCCTAACTTTTGGTTAGGACTGTGCTCTGCACTGAAGCCTAGTGTTTGTCACCCCAGGTCATATCTAGCGAAACAGCAAGAGAAAAATGTCAAGATTGACACTTTCCCTCCAAGCTTCCCAGCCTGAATACCTTTCCTAAATCTGGTTCAACCTTTTGTCAGGAACTGCTGCCTGACTCCCCAGGCAGCCACTTGTCCTGCTAACCTAAGTTTTAATCAGCCCTTGAACTCTGTCTTAGCATCTTGAACTCATAAAGCAATACGGCTCTGCTATTAGTGATCACTTTGAGCTTGCATGGCAGCCCTAGATCCAGCAATAGGCTTCAATTCCTTGTGTGTCTGGGGTTTGCAAAGTGCAGTAGAATATTACACTGAGCAGAGCAGAGTAGTTGATATTAAGTTCATGATGAAGAAGCTAATAATTCCTTAAGTCAAAGGACTTTAGACAAACTATTTTATTGAGTCTAGCACAGATACAGCCATAACACTTTTCGAAATGATCCAATATCTCTGACTCTCTAAGCCCACACTTTGCACTCACGGCTTCCCATCTGCTTTATAGCAAACACTTCTGTAACTTGAGCTGTGGGAATGACTATGGAAGTCTCCGGTACAGTAATATAGAGGCTTTACCTTAAGAGGATCTTTATTTTTAAGTGACCTTTTCCCTGTATAATATGTGAATGTTTCTGTGGAGTAAATTTTCATTCCCACATCTAATAAATTCTTCTCCAAATAAAATTAGGCCAGAGAATATCAAGCATATGCTGTTGCTTTAATGCTATTCCACATTTGCCACCAGTGAATTTGGACATATAAAAATGATATGTGACAAACATTTGTGAAAACCCTTCCTGAACATGCTTGTAAGCTTTACTTTTTATCAAAACAGTGGTGTTAATTAGTCATGCCACAGCTTACCTGGATTCTACAGTACTTGGACCTACTATTAAAATGTTAAGCATAAGGGTTCAGTAGTCTGTCAATCCACAGAGTTTAAAATGCATCACCGAGGATCAAAAATGATCTGCAAGCACTCTGAACTCCAGCCCACAGAGCAGGGCAACCAGTTCAAGATGAACCAGACACTACTTCATTTCAGGGAGCACATAACAACACATGGAGCATCCTTCTATAACTACATCACTGCATTTGAATTAACCACAAGAACACTCAGTCTGACACTGAGAAGGTCATGTCATCAGCATGTTCATAGCAGAGAAATTATTTACTTCTTTACCTTTATATTGCAGGTTTCATACAAATAGATCTCTAAGTTAATAACACGATAGAGGAAAAACATAAAAGGAACACCATGTCTCTCTCTGAGATTAAAGATCATCCTGAAACAGTCCTCTAAACGCAAACTTCTCACAACTATGGGACATTTCAAATAGGCTTCTTTTTGCAACTGCTTAACAAAACCCCATCATATTTTAAAAAATACTTAAAAATTGCTTAATCTAGGAAGAAATGTGTGAGAATAGCTAATCTGGTAGTTAGAGAAATTCTTGAGGCAGGGTATGCCAAGAAACTATTTGCCAAGCAAAATTACATTAATGTGAGACATGGAATCAACACAGGGCACCCATTCTACCATGCTTTCAGAGGCCACAAATGTAAGAGGTAAGACCTACCAAAAAAGGTAAGACATAGGTTCAGACCAATCCAAGCAGCTGAGGAAATTGAACCACATGGTCCTCTGGCTTTTTCACTGACTTTGTGAATAACAGAGAGATGGCAAGTCCATCATCCTTCCAAGTGTTCTCAATTAAATTGAACTGGCTAGCTAACTGGTCTTCATTTAAGTAAGTTTTAAGATGTTTGAATCTATAGCTACAGTAGAAACTGTTGAAGCAGAAACCTTTCCCAGGCTGATAGTGCTGATTTGATATTGTAAAAACCAATCCTTTCTGTTTCTCCCTTTTGCCTCCATGAGTTTTCTCTCCTTTTTTTGTCATTCCAAACCAAACAGGAGTCTTCTTTTGAAAACTCACATCTGTTAAATTTTTCCAATAGAAAGTTATTTCTACTTGGCAACAATTTCTAAAGAGTACTTTTTTTCTTCTTCTAACACTAATAAGATAGGACAGGGACCCCAAGGTCAGTATATACTAATGAAATGAATCAGGAGATATGGCTGAAATAAGACCCAGTGTGACATGCTGCCTCCAAAAAAACCCTATCACTTGAACAAAACACATGGGGACAACCTAGTATTTCAATTTCCAGTGCTGTTACCATGGTTTCTATGAAAAGACAGGAGAGCAATACAAGTATAGTCTGTGACGATAAAAAAAAAGAATATTTGTAATAGGATAATAAAATCATGGGTGACTTGTCAAAGACTGCTGTGACAACTATTCGTGACTACTTACATTTGCTGTGAAACAATATGAATGGACAGAAGGTAAATCAATATATTCTAAATACACTTTCTAGCTATTGGGTTTCCTCTGCCTTCCTGTTTTATTTTGCTGGCATATAAAAATTATTTGGAGAAACATGAGTGTAGCACAGTTAATACAAACTATTTTGTGGTTTTTGATAATCCCTGTAGAAACAGCCTGGCAGTACAGACCACACTGTATGTTTCAGTCAACAGAACGGCCTCAGCTCTGTTGTTTTAATTGCTGTTGAAACTCAGATTCAGCAAGATATATGATATTAGTCATGGCTGACATACTGCATTTATTTACTAAGCTTTACAGTGTCAGAGTTTGGAAGTAGGTTGGAAAGATCCTGAAGCAAAATGTGAATTCTGATTTCAGCACCAAGCTTTATCCAAATATGCTTGACTCAATTCCTTCAAGTCATGAAATTCTATCAAGTTACAGGTATACTGCAACACAATAAACTTAGTTTTCTAAATTAAACATGTTAGTTCTCATCAAGGTAATCCAAATACTTATTTTACATGTGGAAAGTAACAGGATGTTCAACTCAACATGTAAAAGCCAAGTAACTGATTTGAATACACATGTCCACAGAGAGAATACGAGGATATAACATAGGTGGTTGTACATAACCTCAGTATTTGAAAACTCTCTACATATCTTGTCATTACAGTACTTCAAATGCAATTGAAAAATCATCTGATTTCGAAAAGCTGGTCTTTAGATAACAACTCACAGCAGCTGAGCAGATCTAGTGATTCACTGCTACTGAAAGGGGTACTTTTGTCTACAATTTTACCTTTCAATTTCCACCCATTTCCCTGAGCTGACTCCAAGAGATCGTACCTCCAGAGCTGATTAAACTTACTGATCTCAGCAGAAAATGATGCAGCTTTTTTTTTCTGGATTAGTTCTCTGTTGGCTTATTGAGCTGAGCTCAACACTTGCACATGAAGTAAATGCAGCCTGAGAGAAGGAGAAGACTCTTCCACTTGAAAAGACTTGAAGAAAGAAACAAGGTAGAACTTAATTCTTTGACGGTAGTAAGTTACCACACTTCCAGTGGGAGCTTCACTCAAAGCGATTTTTGTATGGCTTCTGGAGCATATCCTTGTAGCATAATTCTGTCAAATTATTGGGAATTCCTAAAGAAGCATCTTATTGTACTAAATTATTTTTAGTTAAAAGACAAAAGACAGTTTGAATGAAAGCATCTTGACCACCAGTCCTGCACCCAAAAAGTGAGGAAGTATTGTACGAGGTGACTTGATGACTTACCTTAAAGGAGATTTCATACTGCTCTCCTCCCCATATTTCTAATCCTGGATCATAGCCTCCAAGCTCCCAAAACCACTTCCGGTTGACGGCAAATAGACCTCCAGCCATCACAGGAGATCTGAAGGATGAATAAAACGATACAAATAATAATGAAGATGTTGGGACCGTATGTGTGTGCTTCTGTGTGTGTTTGTGCGGACTGCAAAATTATGGAAGGCATAGACAAAGGATACTATAAATAACAACTTTTACGTCTTCACCCCAAAATGGACTCTAGGTGAGAAACAGTCAATGTGCTAGACATGCAGACAGATATATAAAGCATTTGCTGTGTTCCCCATGCTCCCGTTTATTCAATGAATAAACATGGAATTTACTTAAATTAACTCAGGCTTTTCCACAGATAATATTGAAAACTAATTCAATATTTAAAGTTATTTTAAAAGAATATTTAAGAAAAGTGCACTTAAATATACAAGCAGCAATTCTGTAATGGAAACTAAGTGTTTGGTTTTTCTTTTCACTACCAAGACTATGTTTTAAATACAGTAAATACATTGCCAGCTCTAAAGATTTAAATGTTGCTCACTGATTCCTTGAAGTTGTAGTGGAAGGGGGATGCAAAGGGATCTAGACTGAACAGGAAGGAAATTACAGGCTGAAGAAAGTCCAACTCAAGTGTGCAATTCAATCAATGCAGGTCAACACTCGCCTTATGAGTTTTAGAGCAAGGGGCGAGAAGGAATACATTCTTGTTGATGGTGGGTCAGCAAGAGCCACGTAATGCGACAGGGACTTGCATGGCTTCCAGGCAGCGCTTCCTTATCAAAGAAGCAACATGAAACTGGATCCCATGCTGTATGCTTTGCCACACTGCAGCTCCTGAGGGAAAAGTACCCCATTTAGGGGCATTTTTCTTCTGAATGACTAGAGATGGTTTGTTTGGGGCTATGGAAGCATCCCTGAAGAACTAACTAGAAAATGAAAACTTCACCCTCTGCCACTGATTCAGGATTTGGCAGTAAACTCAGGACTGGTCGGTTTCACAGGAACCCATGCATATATTGGAATTTTATTAAAGAGGACATCAAGTTAATGGAATGACATCCTGCCATATTTTTCCTGTCGTAACAATTTTTATATTGCAATGTTTTATCCAAGCCAGTGGAGAAGATAAAATAGCAGGCAGTGTGTCCTCTGCCACCATTAGGATGCCAGTGAATCTTCATATGCATGAATGTTAGAAAAATTATTCTCTCATCCTCATTCATGGCAACAAAAATCACTGCAGATATTTTACCTCTCACTTCTATATGACAGTTTTAAATATATACATATATATATCTTTTAGATTGTATCTTACATTAAACCACCCATTCTCACAACTAGGGAGCTCTGTTTTTAAGAGATAGTCTACTTTCCTTTAGAGATTATATTTTTAAAAGTACATAGAAGCTTTGTGAAACAAAGCTGCAATATTCTAATTGCCAAGGCTGTGCACTGTAACATACACCAAATGCTAATAGTTTTTTACTTTTATTGACATTTCATATCTCAAATATTGACTGTTCTTTCCACATATGAATAAATTAAATGGAGATTTTATTAGAAACCTTCTCCTGAGGATTCTGATTACTACAATACATTTTCAATTCATACTGAACTAGATCTAATTACAACATGCACTTTGTGACTTCAGGTTCTAAATAATCAAAACACAATGTCCTTTTACAAAAATGAACTTGCACGGGGAATGCTTATAACTAAATTGTTACTGACAAGGAATGTAGTCCCAGAAATCACTGGGGAAATGAAGGATTTCTTTAATTCACTTAGGTACAATATTTTTCTTGAGCATTTTTCTTGGCACAGTGAATAGTCTCTGAAAGTGGCAATCCTTGCAGATGAATCAGATGGAAGATAAAGAAAAAACAGAGACTTCAAATTGCAAAATAATTGGCAGATGCTTACAAATGATACTTTATAACTAATCTGTAGATTTTTTGGTGCTAGTACAGAATAAAGAACCTCCTTGTTATTTAGATGTGACAGTTCAGAACATTTATGACAATTAGCAAAAGTCCCAAAGGATTCCCAAAGAAACAGCAAAGAAGCAGCAAACTCATAGCTCTTGCACTTACTTAATAAAAGAAAATAAAGAAAGAAACTGCACATAATGTCCCTTCATTCATTCTTATTCTACAACATGTCCTGACATCTGCTGTTTTGCAGGAAGAGCAATGAAGAGGACAAACAGGATGTCTTTTTGATTTCCACTGGAGTGTGATGAGCAATAAGCTGTGCGAACCTGACCACTTGGCACAAGATATGTATTCCACTCCATACCACAAGCCTGCTGAACAGGCTTTAAACTGTCTCCAAAATACGTCCAGTCCTACAATCATGACTGATATGAAAAGTCCTTTTGTAGTCAACAGGATCACTCACACAGATAAGAACTGCACTGAGCCCAAAGGAGAAGAATTAATCTCTTGTTTAATGGCTTCCGTATAGAAATGTCAAGTACAAAGCTTTGCTTGTAGAAGGAATTTTTCATGAGATGCCCTGCTCAGACACTTAAGCAATCACACTTGAGCTGCTGTAGCATAATATTATGTGAGTCATTATAGTGGGAAGCTGTAGAATACTTTCTTCAAAAACTTAGAAGGACAAAGACTCCCAAAACATCTGAAAGGCTGGAAGGCTAAGGTTGCTAAACTTAAAAACAGTTATAAAAATCTTCCACATGAGAAGCTCTGCACAGACTCACTGACTATACCTAAAAGAACAATGCTCCAAGTAAAAGCCAGCTGATCCAAAAGCAACTCAAGAGTTCAGACTGCTGTGCTAAGATAGTTTGAGTGGGAGTGCAGAAAAAAAAACCCAACAAAATTATGTTTTGCAATAAAAGCCAGGCTGAGGAAAAGGCAGGCAAATGGTTACTGTGAAAGATAGCTCACAAATTAACAAGTGCACTAAAAGAAGTGTAGCAGCAGCTTAAACTGTAGTCAGTGAAGAATTTTGTACCTTCTCATAATTTACATGCAGAGGAAGAAAAGAGATAATCTTACCTATGAATTTTCAAGGTAAGAGAAAGACACGTACTTAAAAAGAGAAGTTACTTGCATTAGAAACGAAAGTAGTATGTTGCAAGCAAATGAACTACACAGCAGGGTTTGGAATAATTACATTGCAAGAGTGATACATACAGTAGAACTAAAGGATTTGAGAAAGGGAAAGAGGAGCTTTGACAGCATGCAGAAAGACATTAGGAAATGAAAATGGGAAAGCACTTGTGCTAGGTAACGGGTGCAGTAGATACACTGATGTTGAGACTGGAAGATTTCCAATGTATGATACCTCTATTTAATGCCATATAATGAATATTTGTGTCACCTGTTATTCAGTGTAAAGACAATATTACACTGTGCACTGACTATCGTTGATCTGAGATGCTGCTGCATGCAGGGGTGCTTTAAAAAGCACAGGATAAAATTACCTGCCTGAAACAGGTGAAATTAGGCATCATAACTGTATCCAGTGAATGCCATCTTGCACTGTGCATCTCTTTGTATAATCCAGACTCATTAAAGGCTTTGTGCTGAACTGCTGATGAGGAACTGACGAATGCCGGAAAAAGACATCCATCTCATTTCGGATATGTCAGACAAGCCAACCTTCTGTGCCAAACTGACTGACACGCTGTACAAATCCTGGGGTAAATGTCATCTGGGGAGCCAGTGCTGGGTCATGCTGACCTTGTGGAGTCAGGGAGGTGATAGACAAGGAGGAAGAGGCCATGCTGCTGCTGGCACAGTGACAGTCCCAGAAATGACAGGTGAGCTACTCAGTGCAGCTTTGAGCTGGGCTTGAATACTTTTTATAGTGAATTTCAATGCCTTGTTAATTGAGGAGAGTGCCCCTCCACCCTAGTGATACCACATAAGGGCACCTTATAGAGTCAATAAATTCAAACACCTTGTCTCAGTGGTTACTGCTCCCAGTGTTCTCTGCAGCGATCAGTGATTCCTGATACTGCACCAAAGCTTCTTAAAGCAAATATCAGAAGCTGACACTAATCCTAGATAATAAAAGGTTCTAATAAAACTGAAAACTATAATCTGTGTATGCGTAATGTGAGAGACAGACTTGGTCACCCATGTGAAGTGAATGCAGAAATAGAAGAAACTGAAATTGAGTTGCTCAAATGTCAAGAAAATGACACAGATTAATAAAATAATGAGGAAACCCATGAACTTAAAGGCTGCTCCAGCTAAAGATAAATTGAGGGACAGACTATATGCTCTGCATAGAAAAAATGTTGATGCAGCCAGAATGAACATGGATCAGACTTCCTGATTTTTCAAGAAATAAAATAAAAAGCAGAATCTTTTATATACTTCACTCTAGAACCAAGTAGATTTAAAAAACGTATTTCTAAATGTACTGACTTTTAACATTTAATATATCTGCAAGTCACTGTTTTCTCTTTTATCCGTTCTAACGACGAGTCATCACCATCTTTATAAATCATCAAAATTTAAAACTAAAACCTGCGACATTATCCTATAGGATTTACTCTTTTTTTCCCACCAACAACAAGCGTCCAGTCTTCTGAAGAATTGCATCTTTAATGAATTTGTGCCCCTATCTGCACCAAATGGTTTTTGCACATAGGTTCTACAAATCACTGCATTATTACTTCCTTAGAGAGTCTAGAAACAGAATCTTAAAATATATGGCTGATCAACTATGTAAGGAAAAGGTCTGTCCTAAAGTCAATTTGCTCCCCATAAAAACTGTCTCCATCCTGGTTTATTCACTGTACATTCAAACCTGTCACCACAGTACGCTGTAAATTGACAGCTTGTTTTTTTTCCCCTCTGTTAATATATGTAACTCTGATAACCCAACCATTTACAGTAAGGTACCTCAGCAATTTTCACAAAGCAAACAGAAGCCAGTGTCGCACAAATTCAAATGTATAGGCTGTATTCCATTTGCAGACTCCTTCTATATATCCAGTTGGTTTTGGTATTCTGTATTCTCTCATTAAACTGTTGTATAATTTTATTGTCAGTCTTAAGCAGTGGAGATATTCTTATGTTAATTTCCCTTTGCTGTATCTTTCTAAAGAGTTGATAGATTTAATACAGATGCACGCTGTCTCCATCTTACCAACCATAAATATGCATGAATGTTCCATACATTTCTACTCACTGGCATCCAGTCAACTATTTTACAAGTGATAATTAAATTGTGAGATAACTGTCCTGTAAGATGCAGAGCACTCTTGTGTTTATTTCTGTGCTAAATGTTCTCCTGATTTTTTCCCCAAACTTTCTAAAATACGCAGTCTAAAAAAGCACTCAACCATAGGCTAGCACAAAATAGCTAACTTTGCAATGATAAATATCTTGCTTTTTAAGCAGCTCCATTCAAATTCTATTCAATTTTGACAACAAAATTATTCCCTTTTCCAGAGCAGAGTTGCATTCAGATTTAGAAGAGTTACATAATGTTTTACAGTAATATCTTTCCTGGACAACTCAAACTTGTGAAATGTTAATGCAGCAGAAGAATGTTTATGTACCCAACAATACCCACTAGTGATAGTAGCAGCTTGTGATAAGCTGTGACAAAGTCATGCAAGCTTTTCCTGAAGCCTGGCTACTTCCCAGGGCAGAAGGCACTATTATGCAGGATAGAGAACAGAGCTAATTTACTTTGACTGGTACATTTGGAGCCTGCATCTCCATATAATCAACAGTCTCACTACTAAAATTGCAACCAGGCTTCATCGAGATGCCAAAAGTGGCAAATTTCTCATGACTGGCAGAGTTCAAAAAGTTTTGATAAAAGTTTGCATTCTTATGTAGTAACTGCTGTTGGAGATCATGACCAGTCAGCTTCCTTGCACAAAAATTGTCTCAGTGGCATTTTACACTTGAAGCTTTAAAGTACAAATTTTTGCATTTAAGGAAATATTCTTAAGAGTATGAAAAAGAAAAAAGCATCAGGCTTAATTTTCATGCAACCTATCAGTTCAAATCATAATTGTGCCAAAACATGCAGCAGCCAAGTCTATATAGGGACTTCCAAGTCCCTATGTAACTATGTTTAATTTTTTAACTAGACTTTAGTTTGAAAAGTATTTAAATAGAACCCCATTCTTCTCAAATGGACAGCCAGAAAGTCAGCTGCAGGGAGTCAGCTGCAAAGAAAGCTCTAAAAGAGCTTGAGGTTCAGTTTATAAAAGTATTCACTGTGATTTCATCACATGGGTTCTTTGAATATTTTTCTTAGCACACTGCCAAACTCCACTGAAAAAAAAACCCTGTGCTGTAAACGAGTGATGAGCCCTTATGTGGGTAGTGATGCTGAGGCCCAGGTGTGATGCTGAGGTGTGTAAGCTGGGTAGAGATGGAAGCCTCTGAAGAGGAGACTTCCCCTTCTCACAATTCAAGGGAATCTATCTGAATTATTGCCAGAGGATATCTACAGGATTCTAACTAAGGAGGTAAATAAGCAGAAGCCATCCTGCAGGCAAAGGTATTCAGAAGAATAAAACTGAGGAGGAAAATAACAGCTGGAGTACTATGCTGAAAGTCACACTAAAGAGACCAGCAGTTTTAAAGACAGAGGTCTGAGTGCTGTAGGCACGAAAGGGGAGTTGGGAGCAGCACTTCAGCTGAGCCACATTCATGTCATGAGCGTGACGGATCTTCAAATTAGGAGTTCAGCTGCAGCAAAAATCCCTTCAGCCTATTAGGAGGAAGTGAGTAGGAACTGCCAGGGAAAACAAAAAAACCCTCAAAGCAAAATTTGAAACAAGTCTATCGATTTAGCGCCTTTCCATATTGTTGGGTATCATTTATATTCAGTGTTGTCCCTTGAAAATATAATATTTGAAAATTAAATGTAGAAATAAAGATTGATTAGAGGCAAAACATTATCAGCCATTCCTAAAATAGGAGCACTTTAGCCCTCCTGGGTTTTGGTAAGCTTCAGTTTGAAGCATATTGAAAACTAAACACATTTTTTAAAGTATAAAGTCTTTATCAACATGTCTAGATTCTCAACTATACTAGATTCTACATTTAAAGATAACCCAAGATGAGGATTCAAACAGATATGTAGTGTTTTGAAGAGCATAAAAATTTTGGTAGTGTAGGTAGTCACTCTGCTTCTGGTTCTTGTGAAAATCCAGTTATTTTGATTATGAAGGCACAATGAACCTCCTACGATCATCTTTTCCCTCTGGGTTATTATGAAATATGAGGCTGGAATTTCAAGCCAATGCCAGTACTCTGACTCAAGTGTATATCTTACTTTTAAACAGGAAAAATCTGTGCAATCTAACAAGGAAATCCACGTCTATGGAAAGTAACACTTAGGTAAATGCAATCTCATTTGAGATTACACTTCTATTTTCAAATAAGAAACAAGGCCAGTAGCATATCTTTAAATTATCCATCCTGGTTGCACAGTGACTCCATCACCATCCCCCTTACGTTAGGGAATAACAACAGTTCCTTAAATCCCACCCCTATCTGCTCTCTCAGAATATATAGGGACAGGAGCGGAACAGAATTACTGTCCAATTACAATGTTATCTTCCCCTGTTTAGATGTAGTGGTATAAACCAGAGAACTATTTTCCATTTCCAGTGCTTACTTTTGCTTTACTGTTTTACTTAAGCCCAGTGTAGCATCAAAAGTAAAGTTTACTCAATGAGAAATTTTAAAATACAGATGATATATGATTACCCTTAAAATGTTGCCGCTGGCCTGAACACAAGTTCTTATTTCCAAAATAGCCTTTTAATTCAGACCCTGTGCTCTCAACAGAGATTCCTGGAAAAATAATAATAACAAATCCAACTGGTAAGCAGTCTGCTATTAAAAGTTACAGGTTATTCTGATTAGCTCATCTGGATTACTATAACTCTACGACTTTGACTTCTATAACTCTAAATCACTATGTATTTATTCCAAATTAAAGTAGATTTTAAAGACATTACAGCTCAGAAAAATGGTTTTGTATATGATATGCCAAAATGACTTCACAACAGGATCACAAACTGCTCCAGGAACAGCCTTTTTCTGCATAGCTGACACATTCCAGCACAACCTCACAAGTAGACCGAGGCAGGTGGATCACAGAGTGTTCTGGCAGCACTGTTCACCCTAGCCTCTGCTCTGCAGGACCAGCGGGCTTGTGTCCGTCGAGCCTGTGTTGTTTCCTGTGCCATATGCACTCCTCCACAGGGGTTGCTAAAATAGCTGCTTGGATCTTTTTATGGATGCCAGGTGAGGAAAAGAGGTCATTCTGCTAACTATACAACATGCCACTGTACAGCACCACATGTATATTTGCAACAGTTGGGAACTTTGGAAAAAAAGGCAGTTGAAATACAATCACTGCCATAAACTCCACACAAAAGAGAAGCCTTCCCCCTCCCCCCCCCGTCTTTCCTGCAGTATTTCAGGCTGAAGCTTATTTGTACAACACTGAATGACACAGGTGGGCAAATGTGCTGAGTTAGTATTGAAGCACTGCAAGGAAATGGCAGCCCAGTTCTCAGTGGGTTTTCCTTTTGGTTCACCCATTTCTGAGTTGCAAAATTTAAAATAAGGGGAAGAATAATCACAATAACCTGCTCCTGATTTTTTAGCAAAGTCTTTTAAAATGCTGATGGAATCTGCTTTTCTTCAGGGTCCCACAAACTACTAGTGACTCTGATTCAAGCAGACAGAGCCTTTACACTAGGCTAAGTGAATGAGACACGCAGTTAATGATATGGCCTCTGATCTGCCATGGAGCTGAGGATGCAGATGTATGTTATTCCTTTGATCAGTTCTTCAGTAGTACCATCAGCAGCTGCCCCCACTCTACCTTATGCACACACGCTGCTTCAAGTGCAGGCAGGAAATGGGGACAAGAGGTAATTTTAGCATTTTATCTATGTCTGCCTTTGGGGGTTAATGCAGAAGCTTGAAATGATTACATGCTGACAGGAAGACTGGAGTCTTGTGAGCCAGGACATCGCTACAGAAAAGCAGGTCATCCATTTGCAAATGATCCAAGATTTCAAGACCATTATCATTCAGTTTTAGGAAGGCAAAAAAAACACTGCCTGAAGAGGCAAATATGCAGACAAAGATATTCTGGGGCCCTGGAAATGTGCTCCTAGATGTATGACAGCTCTTTATTAAAGCTTTGTAATTTGTTGTGCTATCCTATTAAGGAGGGTAATGGGGAGACAGTCACTTCACTACAAAGAAATTAGATTTCTCCTTGTCTGCACCAGAGGCACAATAATATTTTCTTGTAAAAACCGTGAAACAGTGAAAGCAGTTTTTCAAAAATGGAACTGACAGGAGAAACACTGGAAAACACTTCACACTGAAGGATGAAGGAGCTGAAAACTGATGAGGTTGAGCACTTCATCATTCCATGATTGCATCTGCTTTTAATTTGATGTTGCCGTAAAGGTGAGCAGGCAAGGCTGTAGAAACCCAGAGAAATGAACCTTCTGGTTTTATCACTAATTACAATGAAATTAAGCTTAGTTGGTTTAATTTCTCAGTCTTAAGCCATGGAAAAATACTGGTAAATGTATGTTATCTTCATTACAGTGTTAACCAAATACTACACAGTATTAAGTACATTGCTTTCCTGCTGACTCTATATGTCTTCTGTCTGTTGAACATCTTATTTTCCTTCACATTTTTTATGCATTTGCACATGGGTTTTTGATTAATGATGGATGTTGAACAGAAATTTCCTTTCAGCTGCTCACATTGGTACCCACGCTTTTTTTCCCGTTAGTTCAGAACCTCCTAATGTCTTGAATGGTTCAAATTACTCCTGATTTATTGAACTTTGCATTTGAAAGGCATCTGAACTTTCAGCTGTCATCATATTGCTTAATCAGATAGCAATTCCTACCTAAGCTTTCAGGTCAGGTCTTACATGCGTATGTATGGGGGCAAACAGCCAGGAGCTTGCTCTGCCCCATCTCACAGCTGGTTTTGCACTACCTTGGGACTTGAAGCTTTGCTGTGTTGGTGTGATAATAAGTACGAGCAAAAGCAGAGCACATAACCCTGAAATGGAGCTGACCTGAAGCGAAGCTTCTCATGGAATAGGTATGGCAACGTGTGGCTTTCTGCAGTCATACTGTAGACATATATAACACTATTTCTGTTCCATGAAACCCGGTTCTGGCTTATGACCCACAAAGTTTATTTCTGATTGCATTTTACAGGAAAGAGAATTACCTATTTTGTTGCATAAGAACTTATTCAAATAATGATGAAGTCTGCTATTTTCATATAGCTGGAACATATATTTCTGAGAACAGCAATAAGAAGGGGAGCTCTGGTAGCAATTCAAAAGCAGTTCCCCAGAAGTAATCCTCCCTCATATGGGATAGGGCTGGACTGGATACACAGTTGGTTTATGGGTGACTCACTGACTGAGACTGCAGTTGCCTTGCAGGCGTTCTGCTTCTCTGATGCAGAGGCTTACACAGTCCAGCTACACTTGTGCAGCATCATCCTACTGCCTGCCATGAGACAGCACAAGGATCAGGACAAGTCCCCCTAACCTATATATATATGCATGATGAAAATACTGCCAGAAAAAATTGAAAACTGAAAGTACTGGAGCTGCATTAACCCAAATCCCTAGACTCCTGTCTATGCTTGCTTCCAGGAAATACTAGACTAATAGTACATAGAAAAAAAAAAAAATGGTTATTTTTATGGTTATCTGAATAGTTGGAGAAATTTGGGACAGTCATCTCTGAATCTTTTCCAAAAAAATTACTAGTGAAAGCCCTATTGCTTCCAAATTAAGTTGGAAAGCACACAAAAAGCATATCAAATCCTGAGCTGGCAGGAGGGTAAGCCAGACAATAATAAGGACTCTTGCAAGTAATCCATAGAGGCTTTATTGCTAAGAGTTCACACACCACCCCCCCCCCAAAAAAAAAAAAACCAAACCAATAGCAAAAAGCCCAGGACATAAAAAGAAAAATCTTAAAAACAAATAATCAGAGTAATCTTTGCTAGAAAGTGCAGCTACCAGCCTCAGTGAAACTGTCACTTCATCTGATCTGCTACATCACGGTCATATTCAGCACCATGAACAAATGGACTCTATATTGCCTAGATGGGTACTGACAGATAGTCTCGTTAAATAGATGATATTCATAGGAGGGAACTGATAATACTGTTATCATCTTACAGACTACACAAAGATGCTCAGTCCTTCTGACCCAACATAGGTCCTCATGGAAACACTTCAAAGATTATCATCCGTGGCTGCTTGAAGGCCTTGAGTCCACTTTTACCCAGCTTCTCTGCCTCAAGTGTGGAGGCTGTCCTTGGGAGTATGAACCAAATCTCTCTAAGAGATCAAGGTGCTGCTATACCCATGTTCAGTGCCAGCATGTAGGTGGGCTTCACATCTCAAATCATCATTTTCCCTAGTGCATTAAACTGCTCCATCTGCTCAGAAACTACTCACCACTTTAGCCCTGCAGGTATTTACATCACTTCTGTTTGTACTGCTCAGTAACCTACTCTTAAACTTTGACACTGTTACCTGTTATTTAGCAGCAGGGTCAGTGTGGATTATGCTAACTGAATAAAAGTATACCCACTCTGACCCTGACCTAGCTTATTCCTCATCTCTTCCCTGGGAAACTCCACCAGCTTCCTTGAAAGGGGGGAACCCTTAGGGGACACTTCTCTCTGTGGCTAGTGTAAGCCAGGAAGCATGGATCTCACTAGCAGGTTGCACTCCCTCCATTTATGGCAATCCTTCCTTTACTTTCATTTGCAAAAGTCTTCCCTGACAACCAGCTCAAAAGAAATGAGTTATGATGCCATAAACGGCAGCATAATAAATCTGAATACTTTGATAATGAATACAATTTCAAACCACTCATTTCCAGCTAGCCAAAGAGAAGAGAGCCCCTAGAAACTGTAGAGAACAGTTACTAGGTCAATCTGACACTAGATGTCCTAGGCTTGTGAAAATATTTTCCTGAAAATTTCAGTTATACAACAACATATAACCAAACTTAATACACACAGTAAATTGTTGGTTGTCATTACCAGTAATAAGAGAGAAGAGTTATAGTTGCAAAGCAGCTGCTGTAGCATTCAGCCATATTCTGCTGGCAAGAAAATAAAACTAATGAAAGATTTAAAGGAATTACGTTATGCATGAGGTTTCTCAGACAAGCAATTAAATACAAATTGCAAAACACAAATAAGTACATTATAAAGCACAGAACTGCAGATCAAAGATTGAAATTATTAACACTTGAAAGAATCACTTTTACAGCTTTCCTTCCAAAGCTGCACACAGGATGCCATACTTCTAAATCTATGCTTATGAATAAAGATAAAACACAACACTGCAAATATTTCCCCCTCATAACTGTACTTTAAATGCAGAACCATGTATCTACTGTAATTACGTAAGATGCTATTCCATTAACAACTAGTATTAGGAGTGAATGGGAATGCAAAGAAGCCAAAGGGAAAAATCTGCTTCCAAGTAATGCTAAAAGATTCCCATTCATAATTGAGTTTTCTGTTTAGTGATGAGGCTTAATCTCTCAATTGAGGCAGAAAAGCAATATAGTCACAAGTAAGCTGCGTTTTGGGGTCAGCTGAAGGGGATTCCTGACAACATCTTTCAATCATTTGCAGATGCAACCATTCCTGGAGGCCAAAACCTGCTCTAGCAGGAGGATACAATTTCTTGACAAAGAGTAATAGCAAGAAAGAAAGACTGAGTACATTTTCTTAGAAGAAGAATGAGCCCCACAGAGGTCAGCATTTTGTCTTTTGTTACTTCTCTTCCCAAAGCAGCGACAGCAGCTTTAAGCAAATCTGACAAAGCATGCTCTACATTAGCTTTTTTCTTCCTCCATATATCACCCTGCCAGTATCAATACCCTTTGGGTACCTTCCCATTAATTTGGGAGTGGTTCATACACCTGCGTTTCCCAAGGAGAAAACTCAGTGTACTTCAACTCCCCATACAGGAGCAACAGACAAAACACTTTCTCTCCCTGAATCACAGGGGAGGGATTTACCTTGGGGCATGATTTAATTTCCTATGGGATTTATTAAATGAGAGAGCAATGAAGCAAGAGGTCAACTGCTGCCTGGGGTTCAGTTTCTAAAGACAACTGCTGCAGGATACAGTCTCTTATTTCTGGCTCTACAGGTGCTATCTGAAGTAATGAATAAAAAAAAAAATCAAGAAACAGTGAAAAAAAGTCTTCCTATTTTTGCTTCAGTAACTTGAGGAACTGTGAAAGTACACAGTAGATGTCAGCAAAAGATCAATGTGTACATTCCTGGTAGTTCTTCAACGCATTATTGGCTGTGAGCTAATAATAAAGATGAGTGCCAGGCAAAATTCCAAATGAATATCAATCTCCACAAACTCATATTGCCAGGAGCAATGGTGTCCACATGATGAACACTATGCTACCAAGCCAATATTCCTACAATAGATCTTCACATCTCTGTGGAACAATGAAGTTCACTCTACTGTCAAGATATGTTCAGAGCATGTGTATATGTATTTCATTATCAAGAAAAAAGCCAACAGCTAAGTATTCAGCAAGAAATATGTATCATGTTCTTGTCAAATAGTGTAACCAATAAACACCTCCTGTTTCAGAGAAAGGAATACAGTCAAGAATGTATTTCTTCTTGCATGAAGGATTTTGAGTTTAGTTTTTCACTGACAGTTTTATCCATGAAGCACAGCTAATTTGTACTCTAGGTGGAGATTAATGTAAGATCTTTTGAATATATTTTCTAATAAGATGTCAGCATGCAATTTATTGCAGTAAGTATCGAAAACATAAAAATAATCCTTTTTCAGAAAGTGCATGGCTTGTCTGCTGATGTAAATAATCCTTTGAAATATCAGTTCTTCAGAAAACATGTTTGTTTAGAAATTGATACATGAATAGGGCTTTTCTCAATCACTAAACTGCTCTAGCGGGACCTGTCTCCTACAGCCTCAGTGCAATCATACATTCTGCATTCATGCCAGCCTAGTTAGCTGCTGAAAACACCTTATTTTAAGAACTATTTTACATTTGATGAAAATACTGACCTATAATACAAAATGTTTTCACTGCTACTGTCCAGGAAGCTATATTTTAAAGAATCCTTCTAAAAATGATTTCACACAAGCCCCTAATCTTAACTTTGATTGTATTGTTTGAAGTTTGGTTGAATTATTTTTCAGTACTATAAATCTTAATCTTTAAAATAAAACCTTTTAAAGTTAAACATTTCCTGTTATATTAAGCCTTGCAAACTGACTTTATAATAAAAGGTTTAATTACTGTATTTCCCTCTTAGGAATCAAACACACAAATGAAGTACCTCAGCAAATTAAGAATGCTCCTCCCCATGTCTCAATTACTAAATTAATTCCTTTGATTAAAGTGAATCATTTAACAAATTGCTAAACACTGTTCTTTATCCATGGAAATGCAGTTTTCATAGCAAGACAAAGTGTTACGCACAACTGAATCACCACCACTGAAGTTTTACACAGCACTCCCTAAAATACGTGTATCTACAGTACATCAACTTTATGAAAAACATTGGCAACACCAAAAGCCTTGGAAGGAAGATCATATTTACTGCCTTCCTATTCTTCTAGGTAGCTGAGTTTCTAATATTGTTTAACATATCTAAGACTTTCTGGTACCAAAGGGAGAGACCTCACCACTCACTGACTCCATTCTCTGCAAGTTGTGTGGTCTCTTCCCCATGAAGTAGCTTTGTCCTCCTCCAACTGCTTTATTCACTCAAATGCTAGAAAATTACACATTTTTTTTCCTGAGTGTGGGGTCTTATATGGCTTTTGGAGATTGGTACTACAAAGCACAGGAGACAGCACTAAGTCAGCAGTGCACCAAACAGTAGGAACATTCTTTCCCCAGCTTGGTGGCAGGGAGCTGGTCACGGTCTCCTTGTGTCTCATGGCACTATATCCTCTCTCACAGAAGGAAACTGAAGTTCTATGACAGGGTCAGTTCCTGACAAGCCCATATTAATAATTATTATAGTTATAATATTAATAATTATGCTATCTTTAAGATAACTACAAGTGGATTATTTAATGTATTTTCCAATTTTTGATACATGCTCAAATTGAGCCTTATTCCCTTTTTTTTTGATTAGGTAGTTTACAACAGCCTCCAAACACAGATTAAACATTCTGTAATATCTACCATCATTTCTTTTCCTTTGTTCCCTCATCCACTGTCATTCAATAAACCTGCCTCTTGCCTGTCTCAAAATTTCATAGCAAGTATATATAATCTTGTATACCACACAAATTCTCCTCCTTACTCCGACCTAAAGATCTGATCTAAAGATCAGATTTGCAAACCACTGAGGAAGTCCTTGTGTCTGCTTTACCTGATTCAGCACTCTTGGGACCACAATGAATTTTAGTCTGGTTCTGGGATGAAGAAGGACAGTATGGCCATCCTTTCCAGTTACATTGCAGACAGCAGTATCATTTACACCTGCAATGATGCTCCATATCTGTATATTTCTAAGTGCTTCAAATCAGAATTGCAGAATCACTCCTTGTGGAAGAACCTGGAGAAGCCACAGCCAGGACAACTTCCATCTCAAAAAATGTTTTTCTGGCTCACCTCTTCTGCTTCTTGTTATTATCAGAGTGTGCTGACCCCACTTTCAGGGCAGGAAAATGTGTCTACAAAGTGCAATCAGACTGATGACATCCAAATTTCCCTTGGAGAACACCAGCTGGAGTGTCCCTGCAGCCAACTCTGACGTCACTCTTGCAGGTAACAAATACAGATGGATGGCTTTTCTCTAAGCCTGTCCTCCAGGGTGTTTTCCTCAGTAATCAAGCTTGCTTCTGCCAATGATGAAACACAACAATTCAAGCAATTTCTAACAAAACATATCTTTTTCTACCTACATTCCTGATTCTTCTCATTTCTCTTCCATAACATCGATATTTGCATTCAGAAAACTCAAATTCAAAACATTTTCCTAGTTGGAATCAGCTTCTCTTTAAGCTTATAAAATACTTGCACAAGCTTTTCACTGTGTATCTTTGTCACTCGAAATTATTCCATTAATAATAGCTTGAAATTCATCTTCATGGATCAGAAGTTCCATATTCTAAGCTGTATTTGTTGTGGCCAGTCAACTGAATCACCTTGTACGATACTGCTGTCTCTCCATGCTTCAGTATAAATATACAGCTGCACATTTGCTTGCCAATAAGGCCTGTACACAGAAAGCTGAAATACAATTTCCATGTATTTTTGAGATACTAAAGCTATGTATGCATCAACTGAAGACAAGCTGAAAGGGGTTGTAGAGCTGACATGAAATATTGGTGGATTTTATTTTTGTGTTATTCCCTTAAATTTATACACAACAGCTAAATGTCCAAAAATATTTTAGGAAAAGCCTGATTTTTTTTTTTTTTTTATTTTATTTATTTTTTTTTTTAATTTTCTGCCAAAGTGCTGATGTTGTGGTTTAAACCCAGCCAGCAACCCAGAACCATGCAGCCACTCACTCACTCCCCCCCATCTTCCTCCCCCCCATAAAGTACAATGAAACAAGAACCTTACTGGTTAGCTTAAAGTAGTTACATTATAAAGACAGATGACAGCTAAAGAAAATGAGGGAAGAAGGCCTAAGACGTCTGTAGCAAAATCTGGTCTCAAGAGTTCTCTGTGGACACTTCCATTTGACTTTAACAATTCAGCACCATACTGTATGGGGTTCTGAATGAGGTTTATAGATAATTGGGCAGTTGACAAAATCTTGACAAATTCAAATGCAGATAGCAGCATAAGCATATGCACTAGCAGTAACATCCAGCAACACGGAGCACAGCCCTTTATAACCTGTATTCCTGTGGGAAAGTGCTATTTTTTTCCTCAAGATCCAGATAATGGTTCAAAATATCAAATGACTGTCCTGGCTTAAACCATGACAGACCCAAATCCAGAATATCTAATTCCTTTGAAAAGACAGGGGAGAGATATTTGTGATAGTTACACTGGATTTTGCTCTGTTCCTAGTTTTGCCACATGCCTCTCCAGTAAGTCACTTGTTCTGTGCTTTATCTACCCAATTCAATATTAGTATCTTTCTACTTCAGTGAGATGCTTTATAGCACATTCACTAAAGCTTGTGATGCAAACAAAAGCTTTTAAGAAAGACCTCATTTAAAGGCTTCTAGCGAAAGGTCAAATAAAAACCCCATAATTTGTTTTCATGAAGTGCTCATAAGGAATCAACAATTTAATTTTCTCATTTCATTTCTTAAAACTGTTCCAATCCCAAGAACATGTGTGTCCATTGTCTTTCAGGGATTTCAAGGGTTCATTTAAGCCAGTGCCCACCTGACACAAATACCTGCCTTCCGAAGAAAAAAACAAAAGTAGGTTCCCTTGGCATTAACCAAGGGACCAGCAGCGTGGACTATTTTTCCCTTACACATCAGCCACAGAAAGGTAGAAGCTTGTATTCTGCATAGCTGATAGCACATTTTGCCATAGATTAGAGATGCAGGATGATTGCCAAGAAGAAAAATGTTTTTTTAGGATAAACAAGTCTATTCCAATTGAAAAGAAACCAAGTGGGAATACTGACTTACCACGAGACAAACATTAAAGCATCCAGATATCTAATCAAAAGCTTACCAAGCTCCCAATCCTGAAACACCATTCCTTTTTCTAGCAAAATGTAGCTTCAGCAAAAAGAGCAGTAAATAGAACACTAGCTAAATAATATCTCAGTAAGAACTAAACTAATTTTAATTTCCAAAAGAGGTGAGACATGGAAAAAACCTAACTTGAGCATTTAACATATAGAGAAATGGACTGTCCTTCCATTTCTCTTAACAGTGAGGCAGATGTAGGATAGATCACATTTCAGCATTAGTTTAGGTCTATCTGTTTTTACGTATCTTGAAAGGTTTATCTTCTGTCCTGTTTCATAGAACATGAGTTTTCTTATTAACTTGACTGAGACCACAATATCTTTTCTAGAATTTCCCACTCCGGCACTGCAGATTCCTGTGAACTGTAGTTGTTATTTTAATCTGCTATTTGAGTACTCACAAAGCAATGAACATATAACTGGAATGTTTCTTTTTCCCTGGTTTTAACCATTGCTCAGCTAATTACACTCCAGATACACTAGCTGACTTAGCAGCAGCAATGCTGAATAATTCAGAAATAAGGAATATCAAGTGTGCAGAAAGGAAAATCCACAGGGGTCTGTTTTAGCTAACAAATCTGACAGCATACCAGTTGCCAGCCCTGCCTCTGCGACTGCGATGAGTTATTACTGTTCAAGCTGTTGTTATCATCTACAGGATTTTTGAGTCCCAACAAGAGAATTTCCAAACCAGTACATTCTTCAAGCTGAAATACCTAACTTTGAAAAATGGATTAAGGACACCAAAATTTACTTTTTCCATTACTATCATATCTCTGGAAGGATGAGCATACTGCTAACATTACTCTTACAGGGACAGAAACAGAGACAGGCATTAAAAAAAAAAAAAAAGGTTCAGAAAGGCAGAATTCTCCAAAGTAAATATTAACAGACTCTGACTTTATGGCTAGCACCAAGTTTATTTAGACAGACAGCAAATACACCAGAAGTCTCAAGGTGTATTTCAAATATCAAAATGCTAGTCATCTCAGTCACACTTCCAGCTGGCAAAGCTTACCGAAATCTTGCTCACCAGTAACATATACTCATCTATGGTTTTCATAACTTTTAGGATAATTAACTGCTATAATTCTTCCCTTAAAAATGTACTGTTTTTTTCCATGTTATTACATATGCAAAGCACAACAAGAAAATGAAATTGTTCAGAATAAAATTAATGTGTTTACTTGAGCTTTTTAATAGAACAGTATCTGTGTTAAGGTAAAGTGATGCTACCAAAGAGTTTAGAGCCAAAATAGCTTTTAGATCAGATTCACAAGAATTGTCTCTCCCACCCCAACAAATAGTAGTTTAAATGTAGAGATATTAAGTATTAGTTATATCAGGAAGGATTAAACGACTCAGCATGGTCTTCCTCCCAACATACAGAACTTATCCAAAATACTTTTCACTTCTGTCTCCAGCTTTACAAAAACTATTCCCAGTGCCATACTACTACTATCAATGATGTTGTTACAAATAAGTAAGTACAAAAAGTTACGTTCATTTCAGGCTTCATTAGAAATGGAAGTGAAAAAACCTCAACACTTATTGAATGAAAATGGAGTCAAGTATTGGAAAAGCAACATCCAAGTTCTCAGGGAATCTTTCAAATAGACCTCATCTTGCTGCTTTCCCATACATCTTGTGCCTGTTACCTTGTTAGAACAATGACTGGATCATCTGAACTTTTGCAAGAATAGCTGCTCCAAGTATCTGAGATACACAAGGTCATATAGTTCAGGAATGGATGAAACAAGTATCAGATAAGCTTTGGAAAGGGCAAATGCAACTTTAAGAGCTATTAGCAGAGATCTTTCCAGCAGATACAGATCAATAGCACTGCTGAGGATAGCACATAGTATGATGCTGCATTCAAATCTGGCCTGCTATTTTCAAAAAAGGAGAAATGAACCTGAAGTTAGAGCTGTGCCAGAACAATCAGAGGAATTACGGATCCAGTGTTTTATAAGGAGAGGCTGAAGAAGGCCACTGAAATGAAGACTGAAACAGGATGTGATTTCTCTTTAGCAATAGAGTAGGGGTTATATGACAGATCAAATACTTTTAAACAACCAGTCTGCTTAGAAGTGTTTACTTAATTTCCAGAAAGACCAGCATTTTCAGATATCTGAGGCATCATCTCTGCTGCTATAAGGAGCCTTCTAGTTCTGCTGGCGCTCACGGCTTTACATGTTGAACCCTATGTCTTCCTGCTTCAGTTCTGCTCCCAAGGTATTTTATATTTTCTATTATATCCAGAAGAGCACAACATGCAGAAATTTACAAATTCATTTAACAATTTTAACTAAACTTAAAAGTTTCAGGATTCCTTTCTCTAAATCAAATGAAACCATTCAAAAATCAGTTATCTTGAGAACTACAGCTATCATCTCTCTAGGTAATTAGTGTTTCTGCAGGTACCTATTGTTTACAGATAGAGAGCAAAGTGCCTTTCAAGTTTCTTTTAGTTTTCTTCCACATTTCTGGAAAATTTCTTTTCCAGCTGAAAAAAAGAAATTTTGCCTTTTTTGAATATTTTGCCTTTTTTTTTCTATTCAGGGCACACTCTTATTTTGTACTATTTCTGCAACTATTTGAAGAAATTGCTCTGTGCAAATGAAAAATTTGAAGAAAGTACATTTAGCATCTGGATTCTAGCACTGTTTAACACAAACTTCTGTAGGAAAAGGTACTTAATTCTAAGTGGCTTGTGTGACTTTTTTGTAGATGCCCCTGATGTCTCTGTGAAACCAACAGCGCGTGTGTGAGAGAGTTACTGTTACTCAACCAAAGCACCAGATTTCTAGTTTAACCATGTGTTGTACTGTATTTATTCTTTATATGACTACTAGAGAGATTGTGTGATTACTATTCCCCACAAAGGTTAAGATTCTACTAATGTATCTTTAGTAGAAAGCTTTCTGAAGCTAGAAACTTGCTAATTAAGCAGAAATTAAGTAGAAATGCTAGTCAAAAGATTTTAAGATGCAGGGAGACAGGACTTGATAACATCTCTCAAAAGTGAATGTCCCATTATAAAGAATGAGAAAGCAAAATCTTTGGAGCTGTAATTTTGCGTCTGTTTGATGTTTTTCCCTTCTCCCAGGGGAAATCAGGATGAGGTTGTAGTGTCTAAAAGACAACAGAGGCATGACAGATTCCATCTGTGGTTGAGAGGAGATGATATCCTGACTTGTGAGGAAAAAGAGTAGGGGCAGCTGAGATTCTGAAATATTCTGTTACCATGAAGAGACAAGGGCTACAGAAAAATAAGTTCCAGGATTGCATTTGCCCTTTTCACAGCTGCTATCATACTGGAGAGTCATTGTCTACGATCATCAGCTTTTTAAAATAGCATTTCTCTTTCTCTACTGTTACCAATAGATGAAATCTATTCTGAAAGAAATTCTTATTATCAGTTCACTTTGACTTTGAATTCCTTGCTCCAAATTTCAGCTTTTTCTCTTTGATAACCTCTGAACTGCCACTGGGATTTTTTTTTGTGTGTTCCCCTTCTCCTTTTTCTTTTCCCTGCTGGATGCCAGCACTGACAGTCACCCAATGAGTCCAGTTGTCTGAGTCCTTTTCTATAACAGATTTTTATGGTGGGGTTTTTTTTTGATTGTTCATTTTTTTTTTTTTTTTTTTTTTTTGTGTTTTTTTTTTTTTGTTTTTTTTTTTTTTTTTTTTTTTTTTTTTTTTGTGTTTTTTTTTTTTTGTTTTTTTTTTTTTTTAATTAATTTCCTGTAGTGACATCATCCTTGTAATTGCTATTAAGCTTTACTGAGTTAATAGAAATAACTTTCTACAGGTCTGCTGCACACTTGACTCTCAGATGTGCTCACACATTCTCAATGAAAAGCTCTCTAGGTGGGTTTAAATACATTTTTTTCTGACTGAAAAATCTTGTCATATTTTCTTATGAAGACCTAGTCTAATATTCATAGCTCAAGGACTTTGAAGTCAGTGGCTTCATTACGTAGGTGGCCAAGGAACTTTGAACAAAATTCCTCTGAAAATCGTGCCTGTAAATGATTTTAATATAATTATAAATCTTTTACAGGTAAAACACTACTTGGACTTCATTTAAACTACCATTTGAATGGAAGTTTGCCCCATTAGCCAGTAGGTGGAGATGTAAGCCCAGTAATTACTGCAGAAACCAGCTCTTTGACAGTCTTTGATCCAATTGAAGGTTTGTATAATACAATTTAACCGAGGTTAGATTTCTTAATAAGCATTAGATGAGACAGATGAAATCTGTCTGTAGATAAGGCCCACCTATTAGCCTTCCTTGACACAGATTCTTGCAGCCTATGGTCAGCTGTGCCTACTGAGTTTAGATAACTTTCATATCCGGCAAGCTATTAATGAAAATAAAAAGGCAAAAAATTGAAGGGCAATAAAAAGACATATTTTCTATTACCTGACCACGAGTTTTAGTATTTCAAAATACCTGAATACGTGTCAAGTATTTTAAAAAAGCTTGATCAGCACTCTCTTATGCCACATTGAAAAAATATAAAAAGGCAGTATAAAAAATTGTAGAGTCTCAGTCACCCTAATACCTACATTTTAAAAAGTTTTGAGTCCTTCCATGTCTACAGAAATTATGAGCATGTTATTACATTCCAGTAGATATATGAATGTTCTTAAAGTATTACCAGTTCCACTGACACAGTCAAATTACTCCGTTTTGGTATTAAAGATTGATGAATCTATTAAATTATCATTATAGGAATTCAATACTGGAAATTGGTTGCAGTAGCAATAGTATTTTGGGATTTACAAAAACCTCAGGAATGGAAATGCAACTACAGTAATTTAAGATAAAGTGCAAAAATAAAAGCAATATAGTTGGAAATTTATAATAATTTCAGTTTGGTTATGCTGTTTGATTTAAAGTCAAATGAGGACACCCCTGAAATAACAGGGCCCACATGAATTATCTACATTGACTAGTTATATATTGTAACTACCACTAACAAAGGACTATTCTTTCCTGAGTGCTCTTTGAGCCAGTCAGGAACAAAGGCTGTGCTTCGAACAGTTTTGCTGTTTAACCTGTCATTCTGTCGAAAAGAATCACTACAAAATGGGCTAGGTGTTAAAACCTACTGCAAAGCAGTGAGCTGGGGATTTGAAACATTTCCTGTGGGTGAGGACTCAGGAAGTTTGTTTTCCTTCAGTGCTTTCTGGGAGTCTCCTTGAAACCACTACCCTGAGGTCCCAGGGCAGTAGTCTGAAAATACTGCTCCAAAATACTTTTTTCCCGGCCGTTTACCTTTACCTCAGGTTCTCAGAGAGGTCCTTTGAATGGCCACAGTGGTTTGAAAGGCAAAATGTTGTTACTGTTCTCCCACTGTGCTCCTGGCTTCTCACCATCTCCTCCACTTCTAATTCACTGCATGTCCACAGGTCATTTGTACTCGCGGGAAAACAGAGTGGTTATTTGTCCTAGCACAGAAAAGCCAGGGAAGTTCTGCAGAATACTTAAACTTTCTGCTGGATAACCAGTCTCCTCAGTCCTTGCAGGCACCTCATTCTCTGTAGGAGGTAAATGGACTTGTGTAACTTAAAGCCTACAGCCCTTCTCCAGCACTGAAAAAACACTGACATATCAACTTAACAACAGAAAACATCAGAGGGGCTGATTTTCCAAACAATTCTCTTGAAGAGATAGCTGTCTTCCCCCAAAGGAAATAGGCATTTTTAGAAATGAACAAAGGTGATATATGACTCTTCTTCCCTAGTAAAGAACACTGCCTTGGCACTTCATGAAAAAACAGATGTCAACTGTTTTGAGCCTTATTTGTTCCTGCTCTCTCAGATACACACAGCATCTTATAAATAAACTAACAGCGAAAATTTGGAGTGTTTATCATGATTTTCACCCTCACAAGTTGCTGAAGGCATTTGCTTTTGCCTCTTGACAAAACTTGTCTTCCGGCTAGAATGATGATATTTTGGTTAATTACATGAAAAGAAAACAGATGCTAGTGTGTCTGGGGATAATTCAGAATGTGATCTTGCACACCTTATTTCTAAGGTCCTCATCACGTCAATACCTATAGTGAACTCCCTTAATAATGTAAACAAAATTGGTATTAACTCTCTTTTTCTCATTCAGGTTCTTAGATCTGATTCACAGCTAACTGCCAGGGTTAACTACTACAGAACTATGGAAGAGAAATAATTGCTGTCAGAGAGATGCAAAAACTGCTGATAGCCATTACTAAAAAGCAATCACCTATAACCCAACATCAGAATGGAAATTTTCCTGAAAGCATATCTGCAAACGTTGTCCTGTATCTGAGTCAGTTCAGTGTTGCATTAAAACCCTTCATGGTGCAATTCAGCAATGCTACTCCATGGAGCTTTAAACAGGGCTTTGTAGATAACTGTACTGGTTTGGAACATGTGCCCATGAGGTCTTAGACCTTGGTGTGAGGTCTGGAAGGGACCTGGAGAGACAGCTGCCATTATGCTATAAATTCAATGCAATCTAGAACATGTGGAGGAAGTCTTGTGTACCATTTTATGAAGGTGTCCTTGGCAGAAAGCAAGGCTTCCACATGTGACAAAATTTCCAGGGCCACAGAAGTGGTACATGCTGCATTTCTGGCTGACAAATTGGAGGAACCACTGGATGCATTGTTGGAAAGACAGAGACTTTGAATATCTTGGTTTCTGGCATGGACCAAACAAACATTCCTACAAATCAGAATTTAGAACAGAGTTTGCCATTTTCATGAACCTCAAATAGAGCTCAAACAACATTGCAATAGGCTGTAAAAATTGAACAGTTAATCAGAATACAAAAACTTCAGCAAACTGGAGAAGTGAAGGCAAAAAAATAGTAAAATTCAAAACGTTCACCTACAAATATCATGCTGATCTAGGGATAATGAAGACAGATCACCTTTTTGGACACTGAACTTCAAATAGATATGAAGAAAAATACCTTGCCTTCAGACACACAAAATCTGAATTACAAGAAGGGAATGATGAACACCTGGCTAGATGCCAGTTCTGCAGAAACTGATGTAGAGGTTACACCACAGCACAAGCCTGGCATAAATCAATGATGCCAAGGAAATGTAGAAAGGAACACAGTCTCTGAGATAGACAATGTCACCTGCTTACTCTACTAGGCAATGGTAAGGCTTTGGTAGTATCTGCTTTCAGGACGGAAAAAGTCTAGAGGAGAGCTAAGAATAATTAGAGACCTAGAAAACATTACTTACTGAGACTGAAAAAAGTAAAAATAAATTACTTGAAAATGAAAAATGAACTGACCTGATGTGAGTTTCAATTATTCAAAAGGTCTTCTCCCAGTGTACAGTGTATATGACAAAATATAAAGGGGTTACCGCTGTGGCAAGAAGGTTTCTGGTTGGATATTATAGCAGTGCTGAAACACTAGCTATATATAAATTTCTTCCCAGCCCCATCTTTTTGTGCTTCCAGCACAAACTGCATTGGCAGCTTCATTTCTTCAGAGTGGAAGCCAGAAAAACCTCTTCAGGGCTAAGGAAGCCCCATGCCAAGATAGCTGGACAGTCAGAATTATTCTATGTGGACAAAAAATCAGAAGGTATATATATCGGCAAGTGAAGATGCTTCTGTGCCATACTTAGTTGGTCACTGTCTCTGAAAAAAGGACCATGGGCAATGGAGAGGAATTAAAGCATTGTGATACTGTGGAGTGTCTGACAGACCCTACAGAATAAAGGAGGATGACACACACACGTAGCCCCCCGACCCCAACTACTCATACTGGACAGATGTTAAAAAGTATCAGTTAATATGAGCCAATGAGTATGTACGGAACATACGTCAATGCACAGATTTGGAAAAGCTTTGGCTGAGAGGGGTCTGACAAAATTAGGCAGTTTAGTCTTTGTTCTGTCTGTTGTTTGCAGCAAGCATGACACTAGATCAAGTCCTCAGATAGAAATTAGTCTTAGATAGAAATTCCTCAATAAACCCCCACAACAACAAATAAACAGAAATGGAAGTGGATGCATAGGTCACTCCTAACTTTATGCAGGTAAACACCATAAAATTTAGAGGAGTCTTGGTTTTCCGTTTATTAGTACCAATAGGTGTCACCAAATCCTGCATGAGAGTTCTAGAGCTAGAGCAAATGGCTTGAAAATACACAATTATGAACAGAAATAATTATTTTAAAAGGGTGATTTCCCTTTTATTTTTTTTATGGAAACTTGTTTGGACATGACTGTATAATTTTGAATGCCAAGTCACCTGTATCAATACATGTTGATAGCGTTAAATAGCTCACGTGTATGCACTGAGCAACATCTTTCTGTGCTCTTCTTGGCCATCATCTCAGTCTTTTTTTCTGTAAAGAAATTTTAAATTCACGCCCAGAAACTACTTCGTTTTTGAATTATTGGTAGTTATGGTGACCCACTCCATGAATTTGCCTCAGTATTTGTGCATATAGACTGTCAAGCTCTAAAGTTAATACTTGTGTGAAGTAGCAGTCTAACAGCTCTGGAAACTCTACATTCAAGATGAATTATGAACATTTTGAACAAAATGAGCTCTTTTTCATCTTGGAAGGCATAAGTCACTAGCAACATTGAAGTGTTGTGTATGAAATCTGAATCTACCCATTTCAACTACTATGTAGGACTCGAATTATCCCTTGAGTGACTCTTGTGAGGTTAAAAAAATTACATCAGCAATAGATTTTTATCTTTGGTTGTTTGCTTTTTAATGATTTTCAAATTTTATTCTGACAGGTTATACTCTCTGTACAGTTCTCTCTTCTGAACTGGCCTTCAGAGAAATTGTACTGTTTGTACAGAACCTCTACACTGAATATGCATGTCTTCACTGTGCTAGTGCTATGGGTGGATGGCAGTTTGTAAAAGCTATTGTTATCTCCACTATTGTTATCTCCACTAACAGTCTTCTACAGACCACAGCTTGTAAAAACAATAAATCAAGCCCTTAAATTACACAAACTCACACTGGTTGGAGACTGCTTCTCTGCAGAATAATGTCTTTGTATCAAAAATTCCTGTAGCACAGTTCAAAACAGTAGATTATACTTAGGCTTTATAAAAATAGACGATTGTTTCTGGTTGTGAGAGGTTTTATGAATATGTTTATAGGCAGAAATCAGCCATAAAAGACAGACTATAAAGCTCTGGGAGCTATAGAACAGAAATCATTGTCCAAAGCACTTTCTAAACTTTGGAAAATGACCATAAAATTGTAAAAGTGCTTGTCAGATTTGAAATGTAGTCTTAGCAAAGAGTTTCTTTGCACCTACATGTTGTAAAAAGTACATATAAGGACTGAAAGTAAGGAGCTGCAGAAAGAGATTGTTTCTGAGAGTATGTCAATTCAAAAAAAAAGAGCATGCTGACACCAGCTTGCATAATAATAATATGATTTTAGATAAGCAATTCGACAGAAAGGGCCATGTAATATTCCTGGTTACTTTAAGGTCACACATTACATCCAAGTTTGAGAGTCTGTGATGAAAAGGGAAGAGAAAAATGTACTGATCACCTCAGTTTATCCCCTACATGTCTCCGAAATTTTACCAGAAAGTACATCCATAAACCATAAGCGGCCCCTATAACTGTGAGACCTCAATCCTATAACCTTTGCCAGACTCATACGCAAAGGAGACTTGAAATGATGGAATGCTTCCTATTTTATAAATAGGAAACTAAGTACAGGAGCTAAAATGCCTCACCAAAGTTGCTTCTACCTCCTTGGCTAACCCAGTATTTGTCAAAATACCATCCTGGTCCTTTGCTGGAATAATGTGATTCTTCAGCTTTGTCTCCTTTCAGTGACGTCTGGAGATAACAGCTTTACATAAGAAGGCAAAAAAGGAACTCTCGGAGGGTAAGGAGCGGTCATAAACCAAAAAAACCTAACTTTCAAAATAGGAGCTAGAAGTCTCGGCATCCAGTAAACGACACAATACTTCTCTCATCAGTTGCACTTTCCATCTTGAGTTGCAATTCTATAGCAATGCTGTTAGATTTCGGCTGCCCCTTTCCCTCCCTCCTGAATCATAAAGTTACACCACCAAGGAGCTGTGCAGCCCCTTCCTACCCTATTTGATTGGTGCTACATTATTCCTCTCCACTATTTTGTGGGGGTGGTTTTTTTTTGGTGTTTTTTTTTTTTTTTTAATTTACAAATAGCTTTTTGAGTTGAATTGTTGGTGTTTTCTTGCCTGGTTAAAGATACACTGCGGCTGGCATGGATGGACACCAATGCCCATTTTCAGATCAGGCATGTGATAACATGAATTGTCGTAATCTAAGTGCTGTCAGGAAGTAAAGGGCAGTCATCCCCAGCAGGCCTGAGCATATCAAACCTCTGTTTCAAACTTCCACAGAGCTTTTAGCCCAGACAGGCTATTAAATCATACAAACTGACATGCTGTATATCACAGTCCATTATAGTAACAAGGTTACCCTATTAGTTTAAGTGGCAATCGCCTGGGTTAGGCAAATTCCTCTGGAGACTAGAGTGGTTGCACCAAAGAAAGAAACAGCCACGCAAGAGCCATGCTCTTATATTCTAAATCTACACGTCCCATAAGGGCATGCTTTCAAATCTCTGTCATGATAAAGAAACAAACCAGTGAGAGAATAAGCTAAGGTGATCCTTGCCACAAAGGAGGTAAACATCTCTGGTCCTTCCTGTTTACAGACTAGAAGATAATTTCCCAAGTCACCTCAAATTCTGCTGAATAATCACTGACCCTGGATCTAGACAGTGAGTATCATAATGATGTGGTGATAACTGTCTGACAGTTTCCCAAAATACATCAGAACACCAATTTGCTCTGTATCTTTTATACAACCCTGAATGCACCAGAAGAAAACAGCACGAAGCCACTTCAGAATATATTGGGGTAGTTGTACATGAATAACAAGAGAAAAATCACTATGACCAACTGTCATGAGCTGCAAAAGTGGCATGTCAGTTGAATACAGTATAAAACTTCTGCTGTTTCTGTGGCACATGAAAAAGGGAAATTGACAAGTTGTTCACAGATTTAGCCTCTGGATGAGAAGGCAACATTTTATAGGGGTGAAGTCCAACTTCCATGCTTCTAAGGGTTCAATGCATCCTGAAAAAACAGCAACGCAGATCTTTCAGAAAACCAGATAATCTTAAAGGCTACTCAATATCCATTTATGTAATAGCTGCAAAACTTTCTCATACACTACAATGAGCATTGAGAAATAGCCAGTAATTCACATGGGAGTTTCAATTAAAAATACATTTTATAGTTTGGTTCAAGCAAAACCTATGGAAAACTTGGAGTGGTTGGTAGCATACTACATGTGAACCAAACTGATACATTTTGGAGATGAATGCAGCCTAATCCTAATGCCGTTATAAATTGGCCACCTGTCTCCCAGGCTGGCACATCTCTATCAGAATTTGACACTGAGTAGGCTGGAAGCAGTACAGTCCTAAAGTCATAAACATCAAGCCAAATCATGGTGTAATGCTACTTGTCAAGAGCAGCTGTAGACTGCCTGAGGATGGGTGTGGGTGCACATCAGGAAAAACTGAGATCTGAAATGAAACTTCAAGTTCTATCACAGCAAAGGGTGGAGATGGTGCCTGAGTGGCACTGTAAATATATGAACAATAAACCATGCCCATGCTCACACCACAAATGGATGAGAATGTCTAGATTCTTCACGAGGCATTTCAAAATGGAAGACTGTGTCCAGATAGATAGCATCCAGTAGGACAGTACCCGTCAAATACTAACCAAAGTATTTGAAAGGGAAAAATTAATTCTAGAAACACTGCCACAGCTGACATTGGAGGTCAGTGAGTTCCATGCTACTGTCACACCAAAAGCCTATCTGACACCACTTTAGTTTACTGTGTCAACAGCAAACAGCTGATGTTTGCTGCAGCAGTATTTATCATAGAATGGTTATGGTTGGAAAGGACCTTAAGATCACCTAGTTCTAACCCCCTGCCACTTCTCACGCTAGACCAGGTTGCTCACAGCTCTGTCCAACCTGGCCTTGTACTCTGCCAGTGATGGGCATTCACAGCTTCTTTGGGCAACCTGTTCCAGTGCCTCACCACCCTCACAGTAAAGAATTTCTTCCTTATATCTAACCTGAACTTCCCCTAATAAAGAGTCCCTCCCCAGCATCCTTGTAGGCCCTCTTCAGACACTGGGAAGCTGCTATGAGGTCTCCACACAGCCATCTCTTCTCAGCCTGTCTTCAAACAGAAGATGCTCCAGCCCCCTTACCACCCTCATGGCCCTCCTCTGGACCTGCTCCAACAGCTCCACTCCCTCCTTCTATTGGGGACACCACAACTGCACCCAGTACTCCAAGTGGGATCTCATGATTGCAGAGAGAAAGCCATATATCATTCAGATAATATAATTCAGATAATACAACGACTGGTCTTAGGTCTTCCATAGTTTGATCTGGTTTTATGTACATTAGTTCTTAGGCTAATGTGATCTTTTCTGCTTAACACATGTACTGAGTTGGCATTTTAAGTCAGGGAAAAAACTCATCAGCACAATTTTTGGATCACGTACCTATTATCTGCTGGTGTTTTACTAAAAATGCTGGCAGTTTTCCAGTTCATTAAGGATCATCTCAAATCTGATGCTGCTGGCGAGAAATAAAGCTATTAGGATACCAATAGTAAAATATTTAACCTAAATAAATAAAAAAGCCCAAACCCTACTGCTTACAAAAAAAATAACATAATGACTGTGGTGCTGGCTGAAGCCATTTCTAGTTCTGGTGTATATGCACAGGAAAATTGTTCTGTCTCTTAAATTCTATAGAACTTGTCTTGGTCAATTAAATTGCTGATATCTAAAATAGTTTGTAATATTTACTGTACTTATCGTAAGCAAGTTATTAAAAGCTCGAGGTGTCAACAGAAAAGGCCCTAGGAGAAAAGAAGTATTGTCTCTGAATTAGAAAATAATTCCTCCCCTAAGCAAAATTTGTACTGATTATTTAAATACATGTATACTCTCACCATTATAGGCAGAAGGTACTTTTGAGCAAAGTTATTGCCCTAGCTCCACCAGCCTTCAATCCTGCTGCCATGTGTGGGGTTGGACATAGTGATTCATATACAATACTGCTTTTCCACCTGCATTACTCTGATGCAGATACTGTGATAGCGAAAACAAAGGAAGACTCTCACCGATTTGTGTAAGAGCTAGGAAGCCTTTTCACCTCTCTGGGAAAACAAGAACTCATTACAAGAGATTACAGGTCGCACTGTCCTTTATGTTACTCCTTGTGAAGCCGTTTATGTGTTTTATAAATGCAGGCATGGTGAGATGAGTATCACCTGCTGCAAGGCTGATCATAACAACAGTTCATGCAAAACCACCACATCTGTTCTGTACTGCACAAAGCAATGTCTGTTCTAGGAAGTGTCCTACAAACGCATTCTCTTCGGTCCTTTCTTGTCTTTGAAAGATGCATTCTAAAAATGTAGATGGGTGAGACAGCAGATAAGTAACCCTGGCAATATAGGAGTTTTACTTATATACAAACTTCGAACGCTGAACCAAATTACATGATGTGCTAGGTGGCTTTCAGTAAGTAGCAAGAAATTACAGGTGCTCAGAAGACCAGGAAGACTTGTAGAAAAGAAAGGCAGGCTCTAGAAGCTCTGGAGTGCTATGTGATTGTACTAACTGCGTCTATGTTGTAGAGTGGTCACATTGGCAGCTGATGGAAAGTATTTCATCAGGACTTACACTGATGCAAGACAAAGACTGATAAGTCTAGATGAGATAAGTAAAAAGGACAAGCAGAATAATGAAAATAAGCCCACTGAACGCCACAATTACCTATTTCTCTCTATACTCATCTAGTCATTGCCTGGATATAAGGGTCAATTTCTGCATGAATTGGATCCATTACTTCAAAATGGAGCAGAGTCTTGGACAGAGAAAGAAGTTTTCCATTGCTATTGCTTCCAGGTTTTGTTCTGGGGAGGGGAAAATGCTTTTAAACTGCCAAAACCTGCAGCAGTTTCAGCCAGGGCTAATGACAGCATCAGAGCCAGTCCTGCTGCCAGCCCTGCAAGGATCCAAGCACTGTGGGAGCCCTGGAGACTTTGCCACACTGAATCATGTCTCTCTGCCTGCCCTCTCTGCTGAAGAGGATTAATCCTAGCTGACCCTTACATGAGAATAATTAAAGGAAAGGAAAAGAAAGTTCTACTTTTGTGAAAACAGATGATCATTCCCGTGAATGAGCTTATGTATACAATACTTGCTGGCTTATAAAAATTTATTTACAGACCAGCTTGACACTCCTCAGGTTTGACAGCTCTGTGTTTAAGTTACAGCAATACATATACAGTAGCAATATCACCAGTCATAAACAAAGCATCTGCTGGCAGAATGTGGACTCAGCTATTGATGCATGCGTTGCATCAATCTCCAGCAAATAAAACATTAAACTAAAGTCTGCTCAGTGCTCTGTGGAATAAACAGAATAACTGCAGCCACATTCACTCCTTGTCCAACGCCAATAATTTCTCTTAACTACCAGTATGTGAATCTTTCTTTAACGTACGACCACTGGGCCAGAAAAGATGTGTAAGGTTTGTATTTCCAGGCACAGCTTGTGAATCCTGCAACTCATTACCCTGATTTTTTTCCTAGTTTTGAGGTTTCATAAACATGTACAGAAGTTGTTTGCTTCTATGACCTTCCATTAATATGAAGTGGCCCCTACATGGAAATTTCTGGGCTTGGATTCTACTGCTACTGTTGACTCCTTTGCTTGTTCTGCTTCATGTTCCCACTCTCCCCTTTATCACTACTTACTCAAAGGGGTCGCTGGGATCAGCTCTCTGGAGCTCTGGAGGAATCGGTATTCTTTTGTAGTACATTTCCCAGTCAAAAGCTCCTCGCATGGCATCCCCGGCCTGTGCCTCGTAGCCAAAGTGATTGTGGTCAATGACATCGATCATAGGACACACGATGGTTTTGTGGTTTAGTGCAATCTGGTCTGAAAAATGAAAGTAGAAAATAGGAAATGGCATGTCTAGTCAAGCCATCTATCATATTACTGCAAAGTGAATCCCACAGGTTTTTCTGAGGTTTGAAGATTGCTTGCTTTGTTCCCTGTGGCCCCCAAACAATTTCATTTTTCAAATCTGTATCAAACCTTCATCTAAAGTGGACTTAATGCAGTTGGGCAATGATTAGAAGCATTTACAGTTCTTTAAAGGGAGGCATATCCCTGTGAGACCCACAGGAGTCCAGTCATCTACATCTCTGTCACTTTGCTACTCTGAGCTGTCCCCAATCTGTCAGCTATGGAACAAGCCAGCAAGCAAAATGTAAAAATACTCCTTCAGATGTGGGGAGTGTGCATGGCAAGCTCCCATGAGAGAGATTTGTGTTCCTAAATGTGAATCTCAGCCCTTGCAACCATTCAGCTGCTGTTCCTGTGGCGCTAGCGTGCATCAACTTTGAGATCAAAAGCTACAAATTAAAGGCAAACTCCAACATGAACAAAACAGGGCTTGCGTCCTATTCTTTTTTTTTTTTTGTACCAGTCTTTGAGATAGAAGGAAGGCGCCACAGTGTTGTTCTTATTTATTTTCCAGAGAAAGGGATTTCTTTTTGCTTTTTTGGAAAAAAATATGGGAAGTGTGAAGCTAAATCAAATTCCCACATCTAGTATAAGGGCAGGGTGAGCTTGAGTCTGCTTTGGTAATTCCTACTGCTTAATCCCACACAGCTCCTCAGAAAAGAAAGAAAAGTAATGAAGACATTCCAACTGCAAGAATAATCAGAAGAATAATGGTCTGCAATTAGGAAGTAAAAGGAAAATCTGTACTGTAGAAAACCTAACTGTGAACTCTTGAGGAAACAAAATCTTAAAATTCCAAGTATAATAAAGCTTTTCCTCTGAACGACAGCCTAATTTCTTACATTGGAGGGAATATGGGGAAAACTTGTGTTTTGTTTTTAAGGATTAGATTTCACTGGTGCTTGATATTACCCTAAAAAAAAAATCAGAGGGCTGAGTGCGGAATGAACACTTTAGACAGGAAGGCAGGTAATTGTGGTGTAAGGATTAGTAATACAGACTCTGCTGCTGTGCTTCTGAAGGATTAAAATTAAGAAAAAAGGTTATTTCAATGAAATGGCTGTAGTTTTCATATTTGTTCTCAGTTGCTGTTTATAGACTGTCCAGATGGGTGAACAACGCCAACTGCTAGTGAGAAATTATTGTGCTTGAAAATTCAGCAGGTTTTTACATTCTTATCCTTTAATAGTGAAATATATTTAAAGCACAGGCTCTCACAAAATTATAGAAAACTCATCTCAGACATAATGGCTGCATTATTGTTGCTATTGCCAAATATAATTTCATTCACTGGTATACTATGTAGTGCTATCTGTAATCATTATGTAAAGTCATTTTTACATAACCTCTTTCCAGTGATGGTCCTGCTAATAGTTATAATAATCTGTCTCTGATCCCTCCTTTCTAAATTGATTGGAGGAGAGAAACTAAATGGGATTGATTTGGCTGGAGCAGGTCAAAGGCAGACTCATAATACATTAGCATCATTCTCATGATCTTTAAAAGCTGTAGCCTTAAATAGACTGAAGGATTGGAACTCTCTAAGTCACACGCAGAAATAGACAGGGAGGAAATTATTTGAGGAATGACTAAACTCAATCTCAGTCTTCATATATACAACTCTTCAGGAATTTTGCAAGTAAAATGATGTTTACCTGCCTGTTCCTGTGTGTTTCTGCAGAACCAACTTCTAAGCCCAGAAAGCATTTTAGAGAAGGTGAGGAACCACAGAAATATCTTTACTTTTGAAGAAACCAAAGTGTTTGTAGTTGTGCACAACAAGGGCAGCAAATCAAAGTTACAGCCTTAATGTTTAAGTATGCCTAAAATAATTGATTTTGCATACATACTTCTTAGGCTAAAATGGAAGCTCAATATGAATTTAGGAAACAGAAAAAAAGGCTGTAGGGCTATGTTACATTTCACAAGAGTGCTTGTACCATAGCTTTACAGATGTGAGCATGCTGCTGCCTTTGCCAGCCACTGCTCTTTATCCCACCTGCTCCTCTGCAAGAAACTGAAAGCCACAGCTGAAATACTTCATAGTATTTCTTTTCCACTGCATTTACTCCTCATCCCCTCACACATTTCTATGTCCTGAATTCCTATGTTCTGAAAATTTCTGTGCATTATTTCAATGCATATATGCTGCAGTTAAAGGGAAGAACAGAAAGATAAGCATCATCATACATGTAAAAAACCTGCGGATTAGAGGGAAAGTCTGGGAACAAGAGGGAACGTCATTGCACAGAGCTTTCTCCCTAGAAGTTTTAAGCAATGTATACGCATATATTTGAATTCAGCACTTATAGTATCAAGTAAAATGTGCATATGTGGCAATAAACAGAAGTTTTCAATATTGGGTAAGTCAGTATCTCAAAAACCTAGGTTTTACCTTTATGAGAAAGATGTACTCCTTTAATTTCAAGTGCTGGTTTCAAAATGGCCTGGTTAACGCAACAATGCCACATTGCAAACACTCTTATTTTCCTAATTGAATATGTGGTTACAGATGGTGACAACATCTGAATGGCTCAGCAAATTATCTCTTGTTATCTGACTTGTCATAAATACTTGTACCCTCAGTATCCCCACTGGCAAGTGAGGCATTATATAATGTTGGGGAGATGGTCAGCTATAGCTAGCAAGTGTCTTGATAACTTGCTAAGCATGATCTAATCATGATATAATTCTAAGTCTTGGACAGAAAAAAAATCTATTTTAACAAACCTAGTTCTGGTAGCTTGTGGCATTACTAATCTATCTATTGTCCACCTCCCTTTTTGCTGCTCCCACAGCAACATCAGCAGAAGGCAAGATATGCCCTCATCTTTCATCTGGTTTGCCACTCAGTTTCCTACCTGCAATAACAGTGATTTCACACTACACTAGATTCTCAAGTACAGCAGCTGAAGCCCAAGTCACATCTCCTTCTGCTGACTATATACTATTGAGGAGTAATAACAAAAACCTGTGTTTGCCAACATTTTTACATGACTACAGCTACCTGCTCAGCGAATATCAGGCTTAACGCTCTGAGATCTGAAAGTTGTTTTTCTCAGTTTAGAAGCCCATTTAAGCTAAAGAAATAAACTGAATAAAGCTTAAAGAAAATAAAGAAAAACCATTTTGCACATGTTTTTAAGAAAAAAAACAAAGGACTTTAACTGAAACCAACTGTGGCTCAGCACCACAAAGTTATTTAGATACCCAACAAGTACTAAAATAACCATCTTCCTGACAGTCAATTCTGAAAATATAAGTTAGGTAGCTAAATAACTTTGAGAACTATCTTTATGTGATTGCTCTTGGTTTTCTCAGTACCTCCTAGTCCTCTAACTTTCAAGGTCTCACTTTGAACAAAATGTGGTTTGGAACAGTGGAAACCACTGCACATTTTCAGAGACAACTCCAGAGCAGGGTTGAACTGCGCTCCTGTTGAAGACTTCTCACTACACGATGGATAAATCAGAGCTAAAATAAGGCAGTTTCAAAGCAATAAATACACAGTATAACCTCTGTTGTGGTTTCCTTGAATGACATTCAGTCACAAGCAGTGCTGAATGAATCACAAGATAGATCTTTAGATAAACACTTGCAAAAAATTCATTAACTTTACTATTATTAGCAACTGCCTGTCCTCTGATTTCAGTATAGTAAATATTTGCCACCTATTGGATATGAGAAAGTTTTCTCATCCCTTTAGGAGAAAAAAGGCACAGGGCATCCTTAAAAGCTGTGTGTTTATTCTCTAGTTGTCCTTCTCCATATTATACTCCACATTTTCTTTCAAAATGATGCTTGTTAATTCTGGGTTCCAGTATTCCTAAAGATAATTTCTAGCTCCTCTAGCTGGTTAGCTATGAGTTTACTATACGTGAAATGAGAATGATATGTGGAACATGAGAACTAAGTAGAACTGGGACTTGGTCCCTGATGAAACCCCTGATCTGTCCAATTCTCTGGCTTGAGGATGAGGGTTGCAGTCATCGATTCAATACCCAACTGCAACATAATTGCAATTATGAATCCTTTGTGACCATTCTATTTATTTTTCAGTTTTTATAGTGTGAAACCCAGCTAGATGTACCTGCATTTCAGGCAAGAAATCAAGAAAAGGAACTGGCTTTGCAACCTGCAATTTTCCCATGTCTAAACAAAACAGAATGTCTACATCTCATCTGCAGTAACGTAGCAAAAGTTTTCAGGGGACAAGAGTGAGAGCCTTCTGGAGATTTTTTTCATTAATAGCAGTGTATTAGGCACAGTGGGGCAAAATCATAAAGCAGAGGGAAGGGGGCTGTATACATAGAGTATTCCAGAATGTTTAACATCTACTTGTTTGTAGATTTTTGTGGAAGGCTTGTTGAAACTCTTCTCTGCTCCTTTATGCTATTTAGACTCTACACAAAGATGGAGGTTTTTTAAAAGAATACTGATGTTGTGTTTAAGGACAAATGGAAACAAGAGGTAAGACCGTATGTGTAATTTGGTAAAGAAGCTACAAAGGATATACATTTGGAATTTTGTACATCATTTTGTTACTGATCTGAAGAAGAAAAACTAGTTACTCTGGTTGGTTTTGGTTGGCTTTTTGCTTTTTTTTGGATGGTTGTTTTCTTTTTCTTGTCTCAAGTGACAGTTCATTAGCAGAACGTCATTTCTTCTTGACTGCAAATACTTTATCAGCTTGTTATGTGGCCAAACAGTTCCAGCAATAAAATTCAAGAAACAACAACCATTAAGTGGTGAAAACCTATCCTGTCCTGTACTTATGACATCCTCTTTTAATTAATACAAATATCTTCCATAGTAAATGCAGAAATTTTCTTTGGTTTTGCTAGCAAAAAAGCACTCACTTTGCATGCACTCAAGTGTGTAGAAAATAGAGCACTGTTTCCTGAAGTGAAATCCTAGACTACAACAATTGATTCTTTCCATTCCTTTGACTAATGGAGCTTTGCTGGCTGCAGCTGGAATCCAGCAAAGCAGTCAATACCAAATCATTCTTTCTGAGTTTCCTATTGTGAATGCAGTTGTTATTGGATTTAACTCTGAGGTCTTAGATACATTTACAGCAAAAGCTGTTTTAATGGAATGTGGAGGACTAAGAAGGAGTACAATATCTGCATAGCAAAAGTTTACAGGTGTACAGTAAGGGCATACGATACTACTAGATTTAGTAATGTATTTTGTAGCAGTAATAACAAAATAAATTTTAACTGCAATAGGCCAAAATGATACGTCAAAATTTTACCATCTCTTTATTCACAAGAACCATAAAATAGGGCAGGTCGCATTTTTCAGAGTTCTGTCTCATACTGACTTCAGAAACTGCAGCAGAGGTCCAAACACTTCTGTACAGTATAAATCTTGCTCATTGCGCGACATGGCTTTGAATGCTTAAGCTGTACTGTATGCTTTAATTTTAATGGCTGATGAATGCTCGTACACTTACTAAGCAAGGGAGGCAGCCAATTCACGTTGACTTCGCAATGGGAATCCAGAAATGTCAAGACTTCTCCTCTAGCCAGCGAGGCTCCTAATAGTCTGGTCCGAATGAGCCCTTCTCGTTTCTTGGTACGTACAATCCTCACTTTGGCAAAACGGACCATGTATTCCTCCAGCTTCTCTTTTAAATGTTCTAGAAAGAAGGGCAAAAAAACCGTCAGTGGTGCCAGGCCTGGAGGAGCAAACAGAAAGACAGGTTGGCATATAACCTGCAAGCAGCTTATCTACTTCCATCTTTTGTCGCTTCAAGTCCTTCAAAATCTGCCACAAATCCTTCCTGAGACAGTTTGGAAAGTGTAAATGGTCTCTATTTTATCACACAGAGGAAGACACTGACAGTCTGGACTTTTTACTGCAGTTGCTACTGGCAACCTGCCATCCACGATATAATCATGGCCAAAACAACTGCAGGATATTCATCCACCCTCTGGTTCCTGCAGCCCAAGGCCAGATAAACATTCTGGCATGCTGTTTTATAAACAGTGTCCTTTCCAAGTGGGTTTCCTATATCAACTAATTATGAAGAACTATGCATGGAAAGAATTTTTTAAAAAAGTAAGCATTAAACTAGCATGATTAGATTGTTTTTGTAATGGGAAGGGAAACAGACCTGAAGGAAGATCTTAATAGTTGGGTGCCAGCATGAAGCAAATAGACAGCTGACTTCCTAATAAAATTAAGCTGCTAATGTAGAGTAATTGATAGGTTCTCTTATCTGCATAATCCAGGTCCGTTTGCATCACAAAACATCATCTTTGGAAACATTTTTTCTTCTGACTAGAAACACTCACAAAGAATCATAAAAAAAATCCCCAGTGATAAAAGACACCCTACAGTTTTGCCTCTTCCTAAATACATCTACAACAGAAATCCTGATCTTTTGTCTTTGATATAACACCTCAGCTTGTCAGACTCATTACTTTAGAAAAATCTCATAATTTCATATGGCAGGGAAAGAGAGAGAAAAGCCTAGTGTTCCATAATTAAAACTCATGATAAGACAGTTAGTGATGCTAGGGGTTTCAAACTAAGTCTCACTGTAATGTGTTTGCCAGGTTATGACTGCTTCTCATATCAGGTTGCTAATCCTTTGGACTTGTATCGTCAACACAGGCCCCAACCCTTACATCATTATAGATTGCAAGAAGTTTACTACAGACTACTGAAAGGACTACCATTCAGTGGTACAGTGGAGAGTATAAAGCTGATACATAGATTAAAAGCAACATGCAAATGAGCCGCAACACAGAGAATATAGGACCTTATGTTAAAATAAAATCAAGCTCCACTGAAACAGAGCTCCCTGCACATGCTCCTCCCTGTCTCTGCTTGTTTCCTTCCTAGATGATCAGCATACAAGACTTCTCCAATCTACCTGCAAATAAATGAGGAGTAGACACTGGTGTGTAGTTATACGTATTTAGTGGGAGAGTACTGCATGGTATTGGGCACTGCGGAATCCTGATGTACACTGACACAGAAGGGGGAGCAGCCTGAGACCTGGGAATATTAGCCTGCAAGGATTACAGTACAGGTGGGGGTTCTGGGAGAAGAAACTTAACAGGGGAGACCTGGTGAGTCAAGAGGGTAGCCTGTGTCCAGATTAATACCAGGAAGAAGTATTAGATCAAATGAAGAAGGACAAGTCTGAGACAACAAAAATGAAGAATGACATTCAGCTAAGTATCAAATGATTCTGTCCTCTACTCTGGAGCTTATTGAAAATACACGTTTAAATTCTGAAATATGTGGAAAAGAGGTATCCCTTTTTTGGTTGAAAGGTCTGAAATTCACATTTAGGAACACAAATCTCCCTCATGGGAGCTTGCCATGCACACTCTCCACATCTGAGGAAGTATTTTTGCTACATTTTGCTACTTACATACTCAATAAAAAGCAGCACAATACCTGAACAGTCACAATGACAAGAGATATACTGAGTCTTTGAATGGTGGTCTTTGTACGACCAACTGTATTCATGGGACAAGGGCTGCATGCCACTCTGACTCATTTCAGCTGCAAATAAGTATCATGACTGAACTGATGTTAAATCAAGTCTTTTTGTGCCCATGTGCAAGACTGTCTAAAGCATATATTTATCAAACTGCTTTCTTGTTTTTATAAGCTCCATTGAAGCTACTCCCATAGTGCAGGAACATCGAACAAGGGCAACAGATGTTGAAAACAAAGAGAAAAGACCTCGCAGGTAATAAAAGAAAGTCTGATAGGGCTGTCAGTCTGGATTTTTTTTCTATATTGTAAATTGTATCATCTTATGGCCTTGAAAAATGAAACTGTTTCAAAGTGACAGTATATTACACATTTCCAAAGTAAATCAAATGTAACCTGCTAGGACTACAGCTTCTATTAGTTCTCAGACATGGGAAATTTCCTGTAGTTCTTTAATGTCATCCAGCCCTTCTCTTCTGACCTCTTCCACTCACAAGTCTTAAGATTGTTTGCACTGAATAGTGCAAAATAGGGACCCTACACCAAGAGTAAGACCACAGTCCTGCACACTGTACAGACAACTAATAAAAAGATTCAGGTTACTCAGCCTTAACACAGCTCTCTAACTATGGGAGCAAGCACTTCACGCTATAGCTCCAGTGCAAATCCTCCATCTTCACCTGCTGACCTTCAGAGTTGGGTTCACCACTAAGACTCTGGCTGCTCATAGAATCCTACTACATAGCTCTGAATTTGGCTTTGTATCAAATGTGATTTGCTATTCTCTATGAGCTGGTTCTAGGCAGTTTCCCCCTTTGTACATGAAGGCAGCTACCAAGGAAGCACATAAACTGTCTGATAAGAGAGAAACAAGAGCCTTACTTGGACAACCTAAGTTGTTCATGGTGTTGATAGGCTCTTTGTTGCCTGTATAGAAATTCCAGGTCACACCTTAACTGGACTTTCACTAGTGAGGTACCACAATGTCTAAGGAAAGTCCCTTGCAATAGACAGTTTGAATATGGCTACTACTGATTTTTATATGAACTAATAGGAACACACTCTTCATGCATTCTGATTGCCATCACTTGTCTTGGGCTAAATAAACTCAGTGAAATTCAGTCTCATACAAAGTACAATTTTATTCCTTTCACATCTTGCAATGAGCAAATTCTGAAAGCTGAGTGACTTCAGGAAAACACATCAGTGAGAGATGAGGTAAACTCTCATATTACGATACATTCTTTTCTGTTATTATATCAATTTCTACACAGAAAAATGTTGCATAAAATAATTTGACTGTCATCAGCTGTTGGGGCTTGAGCTCCATGAAATCAATGGCAATTCGTACTGTTCTTTCATTGCTTCAAGTTTCTTGCAAACACAGGAAAAGTGGTTTCTCAAATTTTGGTTTTCTTTTTTCAAGAATAATATCTGAAACTCTTTGAAGCACACAAGAGTGCTCTGCAGTGCCTTCCTCCCTCTGTCTCAGATAACTCTTCACACATTTCAGACAGCATGTCATCTGATTTGTGAAGAACTGCATTAAAACATCCAGCACAACTTCTAAGGCCAGAATCATATACCTGAAAATTGTTTTCATCTACTCAATTAGTCCCCTGGTTGAATAATTTTATTATTTTTTTCTCCTTGACACTTAAAGAACAACTCACTAAAAAGAAGAAGAATATAAACAAAATTTGCATGTCTTGTTCACACAGAATTCCAAATACAGCCTCACTTAGACATATCTGGAAGTAGTCAGGAAGAAAACAAAAGTAATAAGTGTTTATTTTTATAGACCTTAGATAAGTAACTTAAAAAGATCAAGTCTACATAGAAATCAAAGTATATGGATTGCTAGAGATAAATAAGGCATCTGAATTTTTTGAACTACATGTTGGTAGTATCCTAACAAGAAGTCATGACATAGTCAAATGATACCTACTCTATCTTTAATTTTGAGATTCAGCCAAGATGACAGATTGGGAATTTAGCTGGAAAAACTTCTCAATAACTACAAAACCTCATGAAGTATTCGTTCAACAAGCAACTCCAATGTGGTCTCGAGAATTAAAATACCTTGGAGGAAAAAAAATCCCTTTTGGATCCATAAGTAATGATTTTCTTAATTCAATATGAAAGTGCTTTCGTATTTTCCCCTGCAATGTCTTGTGGCACTGTCTGTTTCAAATCACACCAATCTGTAAAAGCATAAACAAACACAGAGTAAAAGCCACAGACAGTAGAACAGTGGTATTTTTAAAGAAAACTGTAGCATTTTCTACAATTTATATGAGTAGCAAAACACTTGCAGCCCAGAAAGCCAACTGTATCCTGGGCTGTATCAAAAGGAGCGTGACCAACAGGTCGAGAGAGGTGATCCTGCCCCTCTACTCTGTTCTTGTGAGACCTCACTTGGAGTATTGTGTGCAGTTCTGGTGTCCTCAACA
>JANRGW010001545.1:1378-26909 GCA_024733675.1 Psilopsiagon aymara | reverse complement strand
AGCCCCATCCAACCTGGCCTTGAACACTGCCAGGGATGGGGCAGCCACAGCTTCTCTGAGCACCCTGTGCCAGCGCCCTCACAAGGAAGAGCTTCTGCCTTAGATCTAACCCAAACCTGCCCTGTTCCAGTTTGAACCCATCACCCTTTCTCATCTCAAACTCATTGCTTGTGGGGCTCAGATGATTTTACAAATTCCAGAGGAATTTCTGATCTGCTGATTTTCTAGGGAATCACAAACAGTAAATATATCTTTTGTATTTCAAAGCTTTTCATAATCTGGAAAATACGGTTTTAACTCGGTTATTGTAAGACCAGGGTACACAGTTGCACTCCATACTACCCAAAGGACAGATGTCAGCAATGCACTGCTCTTCTCAGTAGGTGTCCTGGTGACTGCGGTCATTAAATCATGCTTCTTTGTCTTTTGGTAGCTGTCCATCACTCAGGAATTCTGTGTGTCAGTATGTTCCCCAAGTGAAGATCAGGAGATGAGTCTTGGTAAATTGTGGTGGTTCACAGATGGAAGATAGAAAATCAAGAGAATTTCTTTTTTGCTGTGGAACACCTTTTTAATCTCCAAGATTACCCCAGGGACTCTCACATCTTGTGCAGTTGAATGAATTCTTCCTAGCAAAGCTGATTGTTCTTGTGATGCTCTGCAAACACACGGCCAAAGATTTCGGCAGTTGCTGTTTTGTTAGCATACAATAAACCTCACAAATTTCATGACGGATCATCTCCCTGGCAGCTTGGAGTCCGCGCCTCCATATTTGTTGACACAGCCCGTTGAGATCTAAGCTCTTTAATTTGCAATTGTAGCATGTAATTTTTGAGAAATAAAGCGCAATTCAGTCACAGGACATTCAGAATCACTCAGTTCTAATCTGTAATGTCAGCAAGCCCATTTCACTGACATTATTGTTTTGACACTGAGTGTAATAGGAATGATTAAGCCAGGAAGAGAGCAGCACTTACTTGACTGCTGTCAGCTACTGAACCACAATAGCCCAGCACACAGACTCTATTCAGCTGATGAAACGTGAAACTTGATCTGCTGCTGCAGCATGTTAGTAACCACAATGCTATATTTCAATCCCTACTTGATTTTAGAAATGTTTAGTCTCACTCTGTTAGACCCGGCATCGTACAAAAGCAATTCCTGTTTCACAACTGGAAGGAATAGCAACCAAACTTCTTTTTTTCTTGGAAATTCCCTGCATCCAAGCATGTGTCAAAGCCTTTTCATTATTATTTTTTTCAAATGGAAGCGCGTGTTTTCAGATGGGGGATGAAAATGGAAAGGATCTGAACAATAGTAGCCCTTGTGACTTTAATGTGAAGATTAAGATTCATGACGGTAGGCATGTAATGTGATAGAAATATACATCAGGGCCCTTCCACTCTTGCAGGAGAATGTGTACTTTGTTCTCCAATAATCTGTTATTGCTAAGCTGGGAGATGCAGGGGCTTGAACTGAGTGCTAAGTGGGCATTTCTTCAAAATAGGTGTTTGCTTTCCTTTACGTTTTACGTGATTTCATATCATTATGCTGTCAAGTGCCCTGTGCTACGAGGCCAACAAATTGGGCAGAGGAAAGGCCATGTAATGTTGTAAATGAATGCCTCTGCCTCTCCTTTGTGTCTGGAAACTCCCTTTTCCTCACCTATGTGCACAGAAGATCCATAGTGTTGCTTCAAGAGATTTCAAATTGTACTTAAAAGCAGCCTTAATGTATTTTTTTCCTGAGTTTATACTCCAAATAAGCTTAGACTGCTCAGTTCTTCGCAAAAGTGTTATCTACACATCTAAGGCACTGCAGGATAAACACTTTATCCACAGAATCTCAGATCAAGTTAAGAATTTGGAAAGCGTATATGAGAATGAGACATGGGACATCCAGAGACAGAGCTGACCCAAGGTACTGAGCAGGGAGAACTGTCACCAGTGCAGGTAGGCAGCATCTTGCAGTCTTCAGAGACCAGCTCTTGCCATCACTCTGACCGGTGGTGCTTTTCTTCCACTGCTGCTCATAGATAAGATCTGCCTTTTTGTATAAGGAGGAACCAAAGGTTTGGAAAAGAAGAGGCTGCACGGAAGACTTGCAGCAGAGTAGAAGCACTCAGGTTCCTTATAAAGCAATTAGATGGTTCCATAAATAGCTTTACAAGTTTACCTCTTAAATAAAATATCACCTCAGGGAAGAATCTGATTTTACTGCTTGATAAAAAGGAATGTATTAGATCACATACATAGCAACACCTATGGTTGTTGTGCCTCCACTTGCAGGAAGATGTTCAATATTGCAAATATACAAAGATGAGAGTGTAAGGGAGACACAAATACAAGTGGTCAGTGGATTGTGTATGTTGGGATGTGTAACACTTGCCTTAATCTACACGTTGAAGAAAGTAGAAATAACTGGCTAGTAGAAATAATTGAACAAAGTTAGATGCAGGAATCATCAATGCAAACCAACTCTGAAAAATACTGACCGTACAAGTGTGATGGCTTTATGAGGCTGTATTTTGATGTCTGAGTTAGAAGGATCACAGAAGTAATGCTATTTTGTTGGTATTATAAAACAAAATGAAAGCTAAAAAAAAGGAAGCAGCAACACAAACTGCAAACCCTCTCCTAATATCTGTTTGCCTGTGTGGTTGTTTCCTTTTCCCAAAAGAAGGACACAAAAACTTTTCTAATATGTATAAACTGTATTTTTAATGTAGCTTTTGAATTTATAGTGCTTTTGCTCTCTGGTTTCCTTGGGCTTAGGTATAGGGTATTGTGTGTGTAGCGTCTATTTTCAGAATTGGTCTTTTATCTCTGTTTTGCAGCTTCAGGCCATTATGTTATAAAGCATTTTGACAAAGGCTGCCTTCCCATGATACGAAAATGTGATGGTGTGTTACAGAGGCAATGTCAGACAATTCCACTTCTTATTTGCCCTGTGCTTTCCATATGTCTTCCTTTTATCTTGGCGCAAATAAAATGCAGGGATGGGATTTTCATTTAAACTTGCAAACCTGCAGTCAGCACAACTGAGGCTGTGGTCAACAAACCCGGCTCAGTAGTCAGTGAACATGCCCGGTATCATAGAATCATGGAGTGGTTTGGGTTGGAAAAGACCTCAGTACCATCCAGTTCCAACCATTATGAAATGCTTTGTGAAATCCAAAGTCCTGTGGACTGAACATGTAGTTGCCTGGTTTACCAATACACTGTTCATTTGGCAAACACTACAGTTCATTGTCCCTCTTTTATCTCCATGACCCTCTGACATAATTTGTAACATCTAACCAAAAGAATACTGTAGAATTCCCGAAGTACAGAACACAAATATAAATGCCCTTCTCCAGTTATTTCCACACTCATGAGGCTTGTAGCCATTTCCTTGCAATTGTCTTTATGAGACAAAATTCCTTCCTTCCTCCCTCCCTCCCTTTCCTCCTTCATTCCTTCCTACCTTCCTTCCTTCTTGCCTGCCTGCCTTCTTTCCTTCCTACCCTTAAACAAGAGCAGACTAAAGACCAATCAGTGTGTTCAAATACAACAAACCTTAACAGACTGCTTCAATAATGCACTTTGAGACTCACTCATCCAGTAAGTCAGATCACAGATTCCTCTTTCGTATCTAAAGGCTCAGTATCATTTCCTAATTATAATAGGAATGCATATGGGACAATGGTCACATCTGCGTTCCCTTAACACATTCAGACCTCGAACAGATTGATACACATCAAAGGTAGAAGGTAAATTTAAGGATAAACATTAAGATACTTGCAAGGACTTTACTTTCTGGTTTGCGGGAAGACAATGACAAAGGAAGTGCCAGATTTCCTTTAAGTTAAAGGGATTCCTGTCAAAAATATTGTTGCAATTCATCTGAGTACAAAACTGTTTTCCCTCTGCAGTGCAATTTTAACTTCAGCAATCAGACAAAACCCTGTCCTTTGACGAGCTCAGGGGAGCTACTTCAAGAATACAGTCTCAAGCATCTGCAGACTTTTTGTACAATCACAGATTGGGAGAGACTGGTTCTAGGGTGAAAAGTTCTTGTAGAGTCTCTGAATGCTTAAAGTCAACAGATAAAATATGGTCGTTTCTTCACCACAAAACCAGTGACCATAGTAATTAGTAGGGTTGCCATGGTTTTAGATACACACTTGTGCACTAATCTCCAATGCTTTCAAACTGTGGAAGTGGAAACTAATTTTGCAGCAACAGCTCTTCTGCCTAAATGGTTGAAATTCAGCAAATTCATACATACTTAAACACAATCTCATCCCTCCTAGTGGGAGCTATGGAACTTGGGCTTCTGTTGACTCAACGAGCTCTGCCTGAAGAGCTGCCAGTCACTGCAGTTGTGTGCATGTGAGGGATTCAGTTCTGATTAAGGAGTACAATTAGCATGAGCAGATGCACTGTATTTTGGCATTGATATTGTAGTGGAGGGTCAGTTTTAAACCTGGTTTAGCCAAGTCTAAAGTCACGCTAAACTCCCTTATCCCATCCCTGAATTGGCTGAAGCAGCTGGAACTGCAAATTGCTTATCAATCTGCACATTTAGGCCACTGTTTTAGCAGCCAAGAGACTAATTTCTGGCTTGGTGCTGGCCAAAATGTGGTTAACCTCACAGAAATGTACCATTCCAGCAACAAGAACTCTGTTTTACCCACTGTTGCCACTACGCAAACGCTAACATTTTACTTTGGAGAGCACAATATTGTTCAAGTTGTCTTGGAATATTCTAAATGTTTGTACCATTACAGACTGATGACAAACTGATTTGTTCATTACATCTTAAAAGTGACTGCCAACTATTCTCTCCCCAACGTAAAAGCTGTGTTTTGAGGACAAGCTAATCCAGCCTGTGTATATAGGTAGGCAGCCAGAAACAAGCACAAAAATCTGGCTTCATGTGGAGCAAAACCTGTTTTTAAAGCTCTCTAAGGAAGGAAAAATGCTTTTCCTGAATGACTGCAGTCTTTCACAGAGTGCAGAGATTTGTCTCTGGTCAAGGCTCTCAGAGCTCCTGTTGGAAGGGTGCAGAACTGGCCATCCTGCTAAATACTCTGGGAGAAAGCAATGCAGTTCCAGGAGGCACAAAAGGGACATTGATTCTCTTCTCCTTTCTCAGAGGTGGTCCGTGATTTCTTTCCTCCAAGCCAGCGCTGAAAGTACCAAACCATCCCTGGAGCTAACAGAGGTAGGCGAGGTGAGAGACCTGGCGCAGTAGAAGTACTTGAGCAGAGATGGATCTCAGGGAGGAAAAAGCCCATTCTCTCTTACCTGGTGAAAAAGTAGCAGCAAACCTGCCAAAGCAAGAGGGATGGCTTTACTGACAGCTTTCTTTTACTAGTGCTCCCTCTGGCACACACAGTGTGTCTTACAGACATCATTTATTTTCTATTGTTATAATGGGGAAATCAATTTCTGTAGGCTGGAATTTGGCCTTTTAATAGGAGTGGGTTTGGATCTTAGTTAACCTTGCGAGTCATTTCAAACATCTTTTCACCCAGGAAAAACAACTTCATTCAGCAATTCTTCGACTCCTTTGAACTTTGCATAGGAAACCACCTGGAAATGGATGATAAAACAGTTTTAGCAGTGGAAAGTGCAAAGCACATCGCACAGCCTAATACAGCCTGGTATCAACAGAATGTTCCATCCATGGACAGTGAATAATGCCTTTCTTTCCTCAGGGTGTTAGACTCAGTTCAGACCAACACGCTTGTGATGTGTTCACCTTTCACTAGTGAGCATATGAAACTGCTTTAGCTTTCTGCATACAGACCTGCCGTGTCTTTAATAGCATGCATGTAATTGTGTTTTAAAATTCATCTGGATGAAGTTGAGACCTCGCAAGGTTCTGACTTACACAGCTCGTGTTCAGAGCTGCCATTCAAGCACCCTCTACTCCGTACTTCTTTGTGTGGTTCCAGTCATCCTGCTCTCCCATGTTGTCACATAAACTGGGAAATCATCCTGCACAGGCCCTTTGGGAACATTTCGCTTTAGCAGTGTGAAGGCTCAAGGCTGCTCCACTCAAGGCAACAGCCAGACCCCCCCCACTGGATTTGGGCTCTACCTCAGCCATAAGGAACACAGTGACAGCCCTTGAAAATGTTTTCTCTCCTTCTGCACACAAAGATTTCTCTATTTTGGATTTTGTTCCTTTATCCTTGGCCTGAGAAGATGGTAAAAAGCATGCTCAGTTATCACTCTGTGTTCGGGCTGGCTAAACAGCGAGTACACATCCATAGCTCTTCACACTTGAACTTCTCTGCTGTGCCACAAGGTGCTGCTGAGACAAAATGTGCTGGAACACCTGAGTGCCAGCTGCTGGCAAACAGAGGCCATGGGGGCTGCCAGTGCCAACACCTCTGGGTCATCCTGGCTCCCAAGTGCACACCGAGCACAGACGCTGCTGGGCTGGAGCCAAGGAACTCCTCGAGAACCACTGCTATTGCCACCCCTGAACCCTTCTTGTTCTGAGGTATGTGCTATGCTTTCTGGGGCTTTCAGCCATACAGGGGTTTGGTATGTAGTTTATAGGCTCTCTTAAAGGTTGGGATTTCTTGAGCTATAATCTAGTTTCATGCTGTTTAAACGTCTTCCTTCTGGAACACGCCAGGTTTATCACTGCAGTAGGCAAGGACCCTCCAGTGTTGGGAGAATGATGACCATGGATATGATTATGCATCAAGCTTGTTAATTGCACCTGAGAACTTCACTTATATATCCTTAGGGTTCATTATGCACACTAGTCAAGATATGATTGGTCACATCCAAACGATTACCAACATACAACTGGCTAAGCATGATGTTACATTTGCCAAACCCCTCCCTCTGGCCGTTTGCACCTCTGCTTTTTGCTTCCTAAAAGGAGTTCTTCGGTACTTTCCCCACTGCTCAAGGTAGAGCAGTCCTTGTCAGTGATGGGCTCCTCACCATCAGGTCGCCGTGGTCTGCAGCCGTTGCCACTGTCCATGGCCCTGCTCACTCATTCCCCAACAATTCCCCCTTTTTCTTTTTGAAGAACCAAGACTTGTTCTTGCAGTTTAACAATTGAACCCTTTATACAACTCATAATGTGACAGACAAGAACAATCAACAAACAATGCCCAGAATCTTTAAACCCATTAACAACAGGTGTTGAGCCCAGGAACCCAACCCCCACCTACCAAACAGATTTTGAAACCAACTATCAAGGCCATTTGTGTTTTGTTGTATCTCAGCAGTATGCTTAAAATAACCTGTTCCCACTGTCCCATTTCTTCCTAAGTATAAGCTAAGCATTATCACAGTAACACTGTTTTGAACCACTCTATGTATCCAAATATATTTTGTATGAAGTTTTATTCAGTGATACCATGAAGCTATCTCACACCGCATAGGTCACCTCTATGTTCTGTCATTCCATTTGCTTTAACTTTTGTCCAAGACACTATTTTCTTCTCATGTTCTGACAGTAGATGATTTTTGCAGCTGCAGTAATGGAAGGAACAAGTACGGCAATGGTTGTGGAAAGAGGTAGCTACTTAAAATCATGTTATTGGAAAACATATTATGGGACACACAATCCCTTCTTTACATCTCAAATACAGCAGGAGACTGAAGTTTAAAACAGTCGCTCAGTTTACAGGAACTTCCTCCATCACTAAGAGAAAAACAAGTTGACAGAGGTTTGAATTAAGCTCATGAGAAACAGGTTCTCTTCAATCTTCTACTTGGCCACTCCTTCCACTACCAACATCATCCACATCATGCAACATGAAGTTGCTTATGGAAAGAATATAGGCACCTCAACCATAACGTAGCTGCTACCTGCAGCAACTAGAAATACTTCCCTGGCCCTATTATGGACAGGAGTATATAACTTTTACTATGATGGAGATGAATGCAGGTTGAATATAATTAAAATGGCACCCTGTCTGTAGCACACTTAACTAAACCAGCTTTCAGTTCTATTGCTTCTGCAACTATGACTCTTCTGAGAATTTGAACACCTTCAGAAAAAGCCCTAGTATCACAAAAGTAATGTTTAATAATGTAACAGTAGCTAATTGAGCACAACATAGCACTTCTCTCAACTTTTTCTCAGATCATTTAACTAAAACCATTATTCTGCACAAGTGTGTTTAGAATACACAATTCATTTAAGTGTTCTCCAGCAAACTTTAGTCACTGCTTTATTTCCTGGTGTCTTCATAATACTTAAGGATTGCCCTGTAAGTTCATTTCAGAATACATACTTTTTCATTAGTTAAAACATTTAGGTTTTGCTCTGAAGAAAAACTTCCTTTTTATGGAAAGATACAATACCTGTGCCAATCTTTTGTAAGAGTCTGATACATCTTTAACGGTGTTTAGATATCATTTTAGAGTCTGATTGGCCCTCTCCACTATTCCCTGACCCATAGGACTGTTTGCTATTCCTCGCTCATGGGTTATTTCCCATCTACCCATAAATTCCTTTAACCTGCTGCTTGTGTATCCTCTAGATGTTTCTGTCTATAGAAGCCTTTTTTATCAATTTATGAGTCTTTAGTATCATGAAGTGTTCAAAACTGTTCTAACCAATGTGAATCCTACAGGTTCTGTAGAACACTTCTATTTGTAGTATACTTATAATACCAAAAGCATACCATAGTCACATTGAAGAAAAATGGCACAATAGGTTTTGCAAGAACAGAACTTCTTTAAAAAAGGTGGTTAAATATACTTAACTCTTACATTTTTTAACATCTATAAAAAAAGCTGTTTCCAACTCCTACAAAACAGTGAAAAGACATCCCAACCAGAGTTGAAAAACTACGCAGAGGTCAGTATCATAGGAAGGGAGACAGAAAGTTTTATACAAATGAAGCAAGTGAGCAGTTGAAAATATTTACACTTTTCCCTGCTGTTACCTAGACAAACATACAGTAGTCAGGTAAAAATACACTACCACTCTAACACCTGTAATATGTAAGCATTTGTTTTCCCACCAATTTTCATCTATTGAAATATGCCACCTGTTAATACTGGGCAAAACTATTGGTAAATGTGTTTAAATACTTTTAAACTATGATTAAAAGAGATTTCTATTAGCGGAAGCACTTGCGAGCATCAGGCGGGCGCGGTGGCTTGTTACCTCTCTTACCACCCAAACGGGGGAGGGCCGTCGCCGGGCACATCCGTGCTGCGAACACTCCAGCGGCTGCCTCACCCACCCTTGTCGCCACCTCGCCCACTGCTTCCTTCACTGCATCGACCAGAAATGCTTGCTCCCCCACTGGTACCCGCGACATCCGCTCTAACGTATCCTCAATTGAGGCACCCGGGGCATCTGATAGAGAATACGCTTAGTACCGGCGTTAGAATTTTCCATAACACATTGCTTTAAAAGAAGAATTCCTTTGCTCCAATCCGGTACCTCAGGCCTTTGCAGGGCTGCGGTCAACCTATCAACAAACTTTCCAGAAGACTCTTGTACACCTTGTTTCATACACATATATGATGGTAGACCGCCTTCGGGTTTTAGATGACTAATCGCTACCTGGGCAGTTCGCATCGCCTTGCCCAGTACCTCTGGCCACGATCATATTTGCATCTTAACAGCTGAAAACTGCCCTTACCCCACAAGCTGCTCCGGCGTAACCTCGGTTAATGGATCTTCTGGATGCTGCGGGGCGGCGGCAGAGAACTCCGCCTGTCTCCGCCAATGGGCCATGAATAACATTACCTGTGATTGGGGAAAAATCAATCTCATTACCATTCTAATATGATTAGAACACAACAATGACCCCAACCAAATATATTGTAACATTTGTCTAGTCGGTTCCCCATGCAACCCACTATCATTTACCGTAGCCCGTAACTGCATCAACGTTTTCCGTTCAAAAGGAACCCATGCAGCCACCTGTCCCCCCCCCCCGCATGTGTCGTGTAAACTACAGGAAACGCTCTCTCCGTTACCATCCCGGACTAGCAAGCCGGCGCCACTCCACCCGCGGTGCCCGCAGGTCCGAGGGTTGCGAGCGGCTCTCCGATGCAGGTCCACCCGTCGCAGACACAGCCGGTTCCCCGGGGGCGGCTGATGTGAAAGGAGTAGAAAGCAGACTCGCTGACGAACGTCTCGGGAACAAGGCCGCCGTAGGCTGGGGGGTGCCATCCGCAGACAGAACACTCTGGAAACTCAAACGGCGCCGACGGCTCCGCTCGAGCAGCCTCGGCCGCAGCTACTCCCGGCCGCCGCACCGGAATCGGCATTCCGGAGGGGGGCGGCACCCAGTCGTTACCCCAGTCGCCGCCCAGCTTGTTAGCTGCCTTCCTGGCTACTTTCCTTTCGGCGTGATACCCCTGCAAACTGTCCATCACCTCTTGCCACGGAGCGAACGTTTTCTTTGCAGTTTTATCATTCTTAAGCTGAAACAACCGGATTGAACGTCCTACGGCTATCAGGGTCTCTACCTCCTTGGACCCTACACTCTTTACTCCCCGTTTCTCAAGAAACTTAATGAGTAAACTTACGGCTACCTCTTGTTCCACCTTAGCCATGTCACACAGGTAGCTCCCGACGCGCACCGGGCTTCCCCAGATTGAGGCCCTTATTGCCCTACGGCTGTGGCACTCCGTAGCCCGTCGGCACCACTCCTCTGTCTCTACCGTTTCTTCTTTCATCCTCTCTATCCCTGTTCGGGGGCCATTTGCAATAGGCGAGGACCCTCCAGTGGTGGGAGAACAAAAACAATTAAAATGAACACACATCAAACGCCTTAATTGCGTCTGCGGGCTTCACTTATATATCCTTAGGGTTAATTATGCACACTAGTCGAGATATGATTGGTCACATCCAAACGATTGCCAACATACGATTGGCTAAGCATGATGTTACATTTGCCAAACCCCTCCCTCTTGCGGTTTCATCTCTGCTCTTTACACCTCTGCTTTTTGCTTCCTAATCGGGGTTCTTCGGTACTTTCCCCACTGCTCAAGGTCGAGCCGTCCTTGCCGGTGATGGGCTCCTCGCAGTTATGATGCCGTGGTCTGCAGCCGTTGCTACTGTCCATGGCCCTGCTCAAACATCCGTTCTCCAACGTATCACCACGTGCTTTTCCAGCCCCTTTATGTAGACAACACCCAAACACAACACATCTGAATGTTGGCAAAGGGGATGTGCCAGCCTGGATGACCCTCCATCCAGACAAACCAGAGCTGGGTGCCTGCTCTGCTGGATGCCGCTGCATCTGCTTTGGCTGCACTAATAGCCCAAGTTTTCACAGCTGCCAGGCTGGGCTCCATTTACTCTGATTTTACATGCCTTTTAGGAGCTGGCTTAGCTTGCAACAGCACATAACTTTAACATTAGATTTAAAAAATGAGCCTTTGATGCTTTGGAGCTCCATGTGCGTACTCTCTCCTCAACCAGGAAGCACTGAATAGGAAGCTGATGGGCAGTGTTACTGAGTGAGGAATGTTAGTTGCTCTGTCCATTTCAGAATGTCTCTGAGTGAAAGAACAAACTATTGCCATTCACAACAGAGAACTGAAGCAATGGATAGATACCTCATGTAAAAACCAGAGCCAAGCCTCGCTTTCCCACAGGCAGAGACATTTGCCCATATGTTGGTTTGATCTGTTCAGAGCAATTTACAGTCACCGGGCAGAATGTGAACTTGGTACTTTGGTTTCTGTAAGGCAGAGCTATCATGGTGAATGTAGGAATATCTTACTCATAGCTTCAGAACTTGTACAGCTATCATACAACCCTTTTCTTTTTGTGATAGCTGTGTTCAAGTGGACACCAAAGATGCCGTGACTAATGGTGTGCTTGCCATCTGTTAGCAACATCTCCATGAGAATTAATTAGCAAGGGCCTGAGAGCCCTCTGTTTACAGCTTTCCATGAAAATAATACTGATTGGCACTGACACAGTATTAAATTGCGTCCCCTTGTAAGATGGCCCTTTTGACAGAAGCTTAGCCCTGCCACCTGTCCCCTTGGCTGGCCATTCCTTTCCTCAAATATTCCTCTTCTGAGCTGAAGCATAATGAATGCAAGAACGTTTTAGAGTGTAATTGTTTCTTGATGCTAAGAACACGAAGATGGACCTCACTGTTGTTGGTGTCTCACTCCCAGACTACTGTATCTTAAGGAGAACTGAAGATAGGACACACTCTCAGTAGGACATTAATGTTCCTGCCAGCCTCTTTTGCATGCATCTCCTACACTGAAGCTGCTTATTGCTTTATCTGCTAGGCAAAGAGCAAAGTTCAGCTCTGAAACTCGCTTTGAGCAGACACCTGCAATCTCCTGCTTTCTGGATGAGCGTCATTGCTCTGAGTAGTTTCACATGTGAGCACTTGCGGTCCTGAATCTGATGTTCTGCAAATATCCTGTGATACTGATTTACAGCCTCCTGCTCTGGTAACTGCTGCTGCAAGACATTGCCAGAGAATGAGGAAAGGTCAAACCCACAACCAAGGCGGGTTCATTCACCCTCCCAACGCTTCCCCCAGACTCTCCCCTCAGTTGGAATCTTTAGATGGCTTTCAGCAAATGTTTTCGGAAGATTTTCTTCACCTCTAATCAGATGGCGAAAGTGTTTGTTTTATTTAATCATGGCCGTGAAACTGAGCCTGTATGGTGGTTTTTATCTTCCTTCTTTTCAGAGGGACCTTTTTGGTTTGCCTCTCTCTTCAGGACCACATGAGATTTGGCTGGTGATGAAAAGACCAAATGGGCCCCACTGAAAGCTTTCAGAACGTGCAGCATTCAGCTCAGGGGCCTGGCAGGTCTCTGGAGAAGGTGCAGACTGACCACTGCTCAACTCAGATGCAGAAATCATGCTCATTTGAGTATCTGCAGTTACCTACGATGTGTAAAGGCCGGCGAGCAGTCTCGGTAGTGGGAAGAGAATTCCTGCCTGTGTTGGATGGGGAGTCAGTATGGTCACAGGACTCACAATGTGGAGCTCGGGACAAGACCATTTGTCTGTGGAAAGACTGACTTCTGAAAACTGTTTTTGCAGAAAGAGACGTCACGGTTCTGAATGGAGTCTGGGAGCAGAGCAAGGCTGGGGAGAGCTGTTAACATGAAAAGTCTACCTCCTGAGTGCTCTCTGCAGGAGACACCTGGTTTGGGGTCCCAGCTGAGCTGCTGCTTAATAGCTCGTCTGGGTGCCAAAAAGCTGTTTCATGACATTCTTGGCTTAAGTATTGCAAAAGCAGTGGAACATTTTTGCTAAACAGAGCCTTTAGTCTTTAAATCATTGCTTTCTGGATGAAAACCCAAGAAAATTGAGCGCAATGTCAGAATGCTAAAACTTTAGTGTTCAGTCAGACATAGTTTTGTGCTGAATCTCAATGGCTGGCTCCAAGGTTTCCTGATGTATATGCTAGCAAATAGTCGCCCTTTTGTATGACTAGTAATCTGCCATGTCCTCTGAGCATCATGGATGAGCTCGTGTTCCATCAAGTGCACCTCTGAAAACTACTTTAAGCTCAGCTAATGAATCTTATGTTACTTCTAACATTAATACTTGGGAGATTTAAAAGCATTCATGAAATGGAACTTGCCCAACCTGCAGCTGGAAAAACCAGGACATTTTCTTCTGGAAAAATAATAAAGCCTTGGCCACTTTTCAGGTCTGTTTCTGTGCAGAATGGATCAACTGCTCTGTGCTCAGTGAAGAATTCTAGAAATGCTAATGAAGTCATTCCTGATAAGAGGAACATAAACTATTTCTTTTGCTAAACAACAGTTTGCTTACAGGCCAGTTCAGTGACCTGTGATTTATTGCATGTCTGTGTCCAAGACACTTTCTAGTAGTAAATCTCTTTCCACTTCCCTTCATAATTTTTTTCTCATTCCTTGTGAATGCTCGGACTATAAGATTCAGTGCAAGTAATGATGAGGACAGGGAGAAGGCATGCAGCCTCTGTGGGTCCTGGGGGGAGAACAAGAAACGCACATACAGCATCGAATCACTTCATAAATTAACCAGATGGATAGAAGTGACTTTCCCAGGATGACCTGTAGCAGGAAGGTGCTGAATTAACTCTTTACCGGCATTTTGTGTATGGCATTTGTATCTTTCACACTGAAGCTGTACTCATAGAAGAGCAACTGTGCAACAGTATTGGAACCATTTCACATCGATTTGTGGGTTAAACCTTTGTAATTAGTCAGCCAAAATGTGTTATCAGTTTAGCTTCATTTCCCAGCTGCTCTCTCCTGTCATTCCTCATTAGTGTTTTCAGGATCCTGGTGATGATGTCACCCCCCAAAACTTCCCCAAAGCTCCCCAGTGTTCATTCCCAATGATTAATGAAGGTATGAAAACTATGAGTGCTTCCAAATCAAATATGTGCATAAAGGTAAGCAGTGCGCAGGAAAAGATGATTAAAATAAAGAATTGCGTGTTTCCTTGAAGCTCAGCAGCCTGTCGGTCCTGCAGCAGTTCAGGGCTCAGTGGAACTTTTGTGCAGCCCACCAAATACTTTTTCTAGGGGCAAAAAGTACCCAGACAAGTTTGACTGTTAGACCTGTTTGAATTTCATTTTATGGCTGTGGGTTTCACATACCTGCGACATTAAAAGGACAAAAATGGGCTCTGTGCTTCAAGGGATAGGTCTGGCAAACCCATACATCAATTGTCTTGAAAAGTGTGGGTCCTGAGGGTTATTTCATTTCGATCGTGGGTTCTTAATGAAGCAAAATAATCAATGGATATTGTGAAGTTTTGGCTCGCATTAGGGGAGCTCAGAGGTGAGTTGTGGCAACGCTGTGCACTCGGGAGTCAGATTTGTCAGGAGAGAAAGTGCAGTGCTCTTTATGAACTGAACGAGCATTGTGTTTAGCTGGGCTTTGCCAAGGCCTCTGGAAATGTCTAATTCATGTGGAAGCAGGCTCAGATGCTTACCCACTGAAGCAGCATAGTGTTTCGCATTCCAACAGAGCACCCTCTTAAAACAGGCATTCCCACTCTAAGCTTTGTGTCTGTCTCCTCGGTGTATCTAAGTTGTTTAAGCCACAGTAAGAATGGAAACCCTGGACAATGATATTCCTTTAGCAGAAGGTGAAACAACGGATTGCACCAGAACTTCTGTCAAACACAGCGTACAATTATTATATGTGAAACGTTTACTTTCACAGTAACAGTTTGTATGCCATTTTGCTCAGGCAGCACAACGTTTGTCAACAAGGTCAGCAAAAACAGGGTCCAGGAAAAGCATAATTTTTTTAGAATCAGAGGCTCTAAATCCAAAAGTCTAAATCCACAACTGTAATTCAAAAGGGCCTGTCCAGCTGCTCTCTAGCAGCAAAGCACATTCAGTTCTCTATGTATCTGAGGAGGGATTAATCAGAACATATTAATGCCTAAACTGGGGATAACACATCCAAGCCAGTGGAAAGAAATGAAATTTTTTCAGGGCATGATTAATTTCCTAAAGTAGGTGCTAAAAGAGTAAATGATACAATGAAAAAAAATCCCAATGAAATCAGGTAAATACAGCGGATAATTTATCATCCTAAAGTATGGAATGACAAAGAATGTCTATTTCCTCAGTAACAGCTTTCCAAGGTGCAAGACATTTGTTCTTCTGGCAAAAAACAGTTGTCCCCTGAGGTTTGTGCAGGTCTAAACTGGCCTGATTTGACCAGCTAAGTAATTGTGTCCCCACTCTGCATGACATCCCTAAATCAGTTTTTGTTCTACCTGAAGGTCTTGAGCTGCTTTATCTTTTAGATGTCCTATCAAAACTAATTGGAGCTTGAATACTGGATAGTACAGGGTAACTAAGCATACTGGAGCTTGTAAGATCTGGACCAGGCTCTGAGAGGAAGAAGAAGACAAGTTAAAGGAAAAAGGCATACTCCCTTCTCCTGCCTTAAATAGGAAGAATATGGAGGAGCCGTACCCCCAACATCTCGACTGATTTTGTTTTCCTGGTGGAAAACATCATCTTTTCCTGATCTTGTTATTAGTGGACAATAGCTTTGTCTGAAGAATAAGACTGGGACCTCTACTGGGTTTCTTGCTTAACAGTAACTACACAGGCACTTGCCTGCAATGCTAGCCCGTAGTGAGTGAACACTTTCTAACAAAGAATGTGTTGGAGGCGAACAGAATGTAAAAAGAAGGTAAAATTATGGAGTAAATGATTAATTGTGAATCATTCACACAGTTCTACTAACAGTCATCTGGAAAAAGTTAACAAATGAAGGAAGATGACTGAAGTGTGTAGTATATATAAATCAATCCAAGAGACATGAAGGGTTACTTGTTGGTTGTGGAGAAAGATGGGATTGATGGAGTGATACAGTGAATAAAGCAGAAAATGAGAATAAGATAAGCAAAGAACGGGTGCACATTTGGCTGGATGAAGTTTTCCTGTTCCAAAATATCTTATGGCTGCACTGGTGGCAGTTCATTCAGTAAAGTTTTGCTGATGGTTACTATTTTACGCACATGGTGTGAAACTGGAAGAGTGGCCTCTATCACTCTGCTTTTCCTTGAAACGGACTGCTTTAATTTAGAAGTCAATAAACACCATGCATACTCACAGCATCCCAACTATTGAAAATTGGCAGATGTGAACTTCCTCCCACTGGGAAACCGAGGCTTGGCTTTCAAAATTCATATTTTTATGTCCTTGCTAGTTCTCTTTTATTAAAATAAGTGATTTTTTTTTTTTTTAACTCACTAAAATATGTGCTTTTGCTGGGGGAAAGCTAATGTTAAAAGAAAGCTTGTCTCCCATTATGAAGCCTTTATGATAGGAGCTGAAAATGTGTTAAGTAAAATGTTGCTTTTCCTTCATCTTCAACTTTACATTAACCTTACCTCCATCTCATGAAGGCTCGAGAGGGTTTCACTTGGGCATTTGGCCATCTTTTGGGTTTCGTTTTATTATTTCCACTTAAACATTCATGGCTTGAGCCCAAACCCATGAAACTCCATGGTAACACTCCTGTGGAGTCTCATAGACTTTCCAGCCTTGGAGTAGAGCCTTGCTCTGAAAAAACCCAACCAAGCCAAACTGAAAAAGACAAAAATGAGCTTGTGGGTTTGTGTGATTGTCCTCTTCCAGAGATTTACATACAACACGAGCAGGAGGAGACTCTTAGTTGCCACTTTGATAAACATGTGCCACTGAGGTTACATGGCATTCTACCCCCTCAGTCATCTTTAACTGCAATAAAGTGCCTGCAGGCCAAAACCTGCCCTCTGACACCTGTAAGCTCTGGAGTCTCATGGATTTAAACCTAGTAAACAGTTCTTTCTAAGACTTTTCAAGGAAGAATATAACCCATCTCATTGATCCTGCAGGACTGAGAGGAATTAGGAGCTGTAACAGCGTCTTGCTTACTACAGTGTCCAAGTGCAACCCAAGAAACATACAAACGAGTAAGTTTTGAGTCACTTTGAGCTCCCTCCAGATTCTTTCAGACCATTCAGGTAATATTTATCTCTAGAATAATTCTACTAACAGTCACTCATGCTAATAGCATTGCCATCTTCAGAAGCCATCATTGTTACCAAGGTGTTCTAGAACTGGTTTGCATTTTGCATCTGTGAGCTTTTTTTTAGGGGGAAGCATGATATTTAATTGAAATAGAGAAGGAAATGATAAAAAAGTAGGCACTATGCCACACAATAGCAATAGAGTCAGTATAATGTTCTCTTCAAGGAAGGCAAACACCAAACTTAGCTGTTAAGCTACAAAGCACGAGTACCACTATTGCCTTTTAAACACAAGTAGGTTGGAAAACTTTGCAAGAAGCAGGAAAGAAGCCCTTGGATCATTTATATTCTCAATAATTAACAGATTGCTAACACTTTAAGTGCATGGATACATTTTGTACGCAGGGAGAGGTGCATTTTCTTTAGTCAGTTTTACATCACTGATTGTTGTATGAAGATGCCACACACTCTAGTGCTGAGGAAAGACTGAAATCGCTTTCCTCTCTGTAGTCAGCAATTATGTGTCAAAACCGACAAAGTTAATTTCCCATAAGTAAAATCCTACTCTTTGACTCCAGTTGTAAATCAAACAAGAAACCAATTCAGACGTCAAATTCTTAGATATGTCAAATTAACCATCCCTGTGCTAAGCTGTGCCCATCTCTACTGGAAGGAGGCGAAGATCAGCAGTAGTCTCAGCAGCAAGTTTTCTTCATTCTCTTACAGCACCTTCAGGTGCCTCAAAATAGTCACAAGGGCCATGATAGATTGTAGGGCATTTTGGGAAGCCTCAGGTTACCAAAGTGATGCTGGAGGTCACTTGGGTAAGGATTGCAGGAGAAATACAGAAACATTTGTCCATGTCCAATTTAAATCGGATACAGTCTGTGGAGCAGAGACTATCTTTCTGCTGTTTTACAATAAGGTCAGTGTTCTCGCAGTTACAGCTGGAGCTCTTTGATTAGTACCAGCCTGCAAGTGATCAGGAGAAAGATAATACAAATATTGGAAATACAGTGTATATGTGATGTTTAATCAGGTGTGATGACAGAAGGCGGAAGGAATTTCATGCGATTACTTAGTAGGCGCAAGCATGCACCCTGGTAAAAGGAACTTTTGGTTGGAGGTAATTTTGCTTGAAAACCCCCAAGTAGATGAATTAGTTGATTGGTGCTCCATTGGTTATTTCTAAGAGCCATGCTGCAGCAATTTGAGTGAACACAAGTAGGGGCGGGAGAATCTGGAGAATATGGGATGGTTCTGCTCAAACCACCCGACAATAACAAAAAGCTGGGAGGGATCAGAAGAATCAATAAATTACTCTTCTTGTTTTCTGTCTGGCCTCCTCTGCTTGTGGCTGCTCCCTTCTCAGCTACTCTCTGGGTAACAGTAATTGGAGCCAGGGGATTGTTTGGTTCAAGGCTGAAAACAGGTTTTAGCAGCTATAAATACCGATTAGTAGCTGACCCATTCAAAATCTAAAGGGCATGTTAGATTCTTTTGTTTTTGTAAAAGAAATGTTTTCTTAAAAGAAATCCTTTATATATATATGTGTGTGTGTGTGTGTATGTTGAGTTTTCATACAGTGGCCTGTTTTGGTGAGTGTAACAACTTTTGATGAATGAAGCGTTTGAACCTTCACTTGTCAGATATTTACCCCTTTTGAGACTGGAAACTATATTCATATTCCAAGATAAACTTGCCCTGAGAAAACTGGCGAAACACACAGCACCAGGCTACAGACACTATGTCCAAGGTGTTCTACTGTATACACAGCTCCTCTGGGGGAAGATGAAAAAAGGAACGACACGTAAGGGATATGAAGTCACATTACTTAATGAGTATTGGAAGGCACTCAAAGACAGCAGCAATTACCATGGTAGAAGGACTAACTAGCATGAGACAGGGTCAAAAACTACACTCTTAGTAGACAAAGGGTGTCACAGACAATGAGAAGACGTTTGTGTAATCCTAGTTACGAAAGCTGGGTAATGTGTTGGGGCACACACAGACCTCAGATTGTGGTCCCCAAGCAGCTGAGTTGAGATCGCACGTACACGTTCACTCCGTGAGGCAGGCAGATGAAATCAGTGACTCCAGCCGTTGCTCATGGTAGCTCAGCACATTCCCTGCTGACCTGGCTGAAAGAGAGCTTTTATGAAACACAACAGATTAAAGAAACAAGTGATGTAAAATGTAATGTCATCATGGATGCAGGGTTTAGGGCTGTATAAACAGCTCTGGACTGAAATCATTAGACTCTCTCTGCTCTGGAATAGTTCAATATTTTTAAAGGATTAAAATGCCTTTTCCACCCTTTGGTCTTCCTTACTTATTTGTATGTCAACATAAGTATTTGTCAGTGTTTTTCATGCTTTCCTAAGTTCAGGAAATCTGTAAATTCATCATATAAAGGGACTGAGTCTTAATTCCTGGGCCTGCTAGTCCTGGATCAAAGCTTTTGATATATTATTCCTAACTTCTTTTATTTGGAAAAATGTAGCCAATACCTCTAGCAGACAGCATGGACCTGATCCAGAATCCACTGAAGTTATTTCAAATACTCTGATCAAGTTCCATGAGTTTTGGTTCAGGTCCTGTGGCTTCAATCCAACACAGCACTTGAGCTCATATGTAGTTGCTCAGGAGCTTAACTTTACATGCAAGTATCAATGCTCTACCAGATTGACATGTTCTTATCAGCCAGTACAAGTAGACTGGCTCTGCATAACTGCTCAGATGGCATCCACTGGATAATATTCTCAGTTGCAAAGCTGAAAAGGGTTTTCCACGTGTCAGGTTAGTAAGTAGCTCTCTAACTAATAAATCCCAGCAAGTCTTTCCTACAATAAGCCACGTAGCATTGTCACAAAAACATAAGGTATGCTTGTAAGGAATGCTTCCCTTTCAGGGCTAGGACACTAGAAAAAAACATGAAAATAAACAGAAAGTTACATAGTAAGGCAAAAAAGTGTTCTTAAAAGTAATACAACTTTAGGAAGCAAGCACAATTTTTACTATCTTTGTGGACAGTGGCAAGGTGATTTTCTGTCAAATAGCAATCCTGGCTGAGTTTTTTCACTCTTGTTTTCCCCATTATGCTTTGATCCTGGCTGGAAATAAGCTGTATTTAAGGGCAAAAGGTCTTTTTGATACTTCCAATAATAATTACAATAGCTGCCTTATTCACTATAAAGATCCATTGCCATCTTGTGTAGGATGTGGAGAAAGGAGATTACAAACTCATGCTGAACATAGCTGATCATCAAATAGTAATCAGAGAGAATTTCAGTCTAGTGGGTGAATGACTCACAGTCACCACTAACTCTAATATTCCGCTATGTTTTTCTATAGGAGACTGCCATCAGACCTCAGGAGCAGCAGTTGTCCATACTTACTCAGGAAGTTGCTCTACAGTGTCATGCCTTGATTGGGCACTAAGGATGAACTCAGGACTGCTGGCCTGTGATTTGTTAGCCACTGAGGGAGAGGTTTTCAAAACACACATTCCTGGGATCATCAGACATCTGTTTCTCTTTAAATCAACCTGAAGGTGTCATTTCTGTTTCCCAAACAGATGAGTGTAACACAGACAGCCTGGGGAGATAGCAGTCAAAGCCGATGCTCTGGCTGATGTTGGCAGGTGCCCACCTCCAGGATGCAGTTACAGCATTGGTGCATCTTAACACGGTGAGGTGTCACCAGCTAGTCTGCTAGATGAGTTATTCTATTCTGTAGAGGACTGTAAAACCTTTTGAGAACTTCAAGTTGGGGTGTTCTAGAAATATGAGTTAATACCAATTGGAAGCATATGATATATTGTGTTCCTGTGTTTTCCTTAGTTCTCAGTGTAGTTTCGCAAGGGACCAGTTTCAATCTTCAGGAAACTTCATTGCTTTTAATGAGGTTACTCAAGAGGTGCATTTGATCTTCTGCTGACAATTTTTAGCCTTGAGAAAACTCTTTATGCTTTGAGACAAAGGGCTTAAAAAAGTAATAGCAACATTTAATAGCATAATTACTCCACATTATTTTGCATTCTTTGACTTCGCTTAAATGAAACACACTGCGTGGTGAAGTGATCTTGTAGGGAGGATTATTCAAACAAGATAAAGTCCCTGCTGAATGTAATGTCAGTTCTTTTTATGCATGCTGAGTAACCTGCTGTGCTTTGGCAGCTTTAAGACTGAGCCATATCATGCTCATATTGGAAGCATGCAAATGTCTGAGCTAGCAGTTTGAAATGTGGCCGAACAGTTATTACTTCAGGAATGTTAATTATTACTTTTATGTGGATAAACTCTCTGGAGCTGCATCCATTTAAAATTCAACCACAGACACTATGCACGAGTTTGATTCAGGCTCAGCGTTATATTTTTTCTTTGTTTATATATTGGTAATGGTACCATGCTGGTGTCAACAGACTAAGACCTTCTGAAGTGAATGTAGAAATAAATATTATTGTTAAAGAAAGGATGAATCATTTGCACTCAAGCAAAACTGAAGATCTGTTGAGCTGCAGAAAATCCTGGCTTGAGGCCCTGAATAAAACAGAAATCACATCAAAACGTGAAATAAAAGTGAATTAACATTAATGCAAGTGTGCAAGTACTGTATTCTTAAAGAACGAAAAGCCAACACAGAGGGCAAAGCCTACGCTGCAAAAGAACATGTGCCAATCCAGCAGGTTTCCTTGAAGACACTGCAATTTCGCGTCCCCAAGGCTTTATGCTGGGAGGTGGTTTGTGCTTGCAGCTCTTGTGGAGGTTTCCATAACAGAAAGGCTTGTGAAAATGAATCAGTGCCCCATGTTTTCAAACACGGATTTTACCTGTGTGGCTTAGTAGTGATTTGAGATGAAAAAAGAGGTCATTTTAAACAATTTGGATTCAAACCTGTTATCTCAATTTTGTATATTGTGTATGGTGTCTGGATGTGCTTTCAGTGTGGGGTGTTACTGCTTGTGGTTTAAAAACAGCTCTTTCACCAGCTCTGGTCAAATCTTAGAAGGCATTAGCAACGACCTTACTAAAAGCAAGCAAACTGTATGGGAAAAAATGGGGAGCTAAGGCGAAAGAAGAAAACTGATTTGACATACGTTGGCAGTCATCCATGGAAGGGTTTCTTATAACTGTTTTATCAGTTTTGGATTTCCATACATATCTCCAGGTCAGGTGCATGTGTGCGCTCAAGAGGAATTGCTTCTGACTTTGCAGTGCCATTCACCTGGAAAGAAAACCAGGACAATGAAGCCAGAGAGAAAGCAGCACAGATCAGTGCTGGCACAGCTGCAATAAAAAAGGCTGCTCTGAACTCATAGAAAAAGGTTGATTCCAGAAGGAGCTGAGAACAGCAGAGATACAAAACATTTTTATGTCTATGGGGCCTAAATAAAGGTGACAGTAATATTCCAAAATAATTTCCAATTAACTGATTTACCTCTAAAACTACTGGTAATCTGTAACACCTTTATCTATTCATCTCAGGAGGTTTAAATAGCAGGTTAATAATATCAAGCTTCACTGTAGTTTTACCTTACATTTAAGGTCACCAAGAATGGCAATACATTAGTGATCCTTGCAAAGTATAAAAGTACAGCATTGTGTTGCCTAAAACTATAGCACTGCTTGCCTAAATTTGCATTTCAAGGCTGGGTAAAGGTAATTTGAAACACAGCCTATCCAAACAGCACTGGATCAGTAGTGGAAAACTCATGCTGTGCCAGTTATCTTAGAGTCTGGAAACATTCACATCACCTGATTGCAGTTCTTCCACATTTTTCCATGAATATTCAGATGTCAGAACTCTATGAACACAGATCCTCTATGCAAGGAATCCTAATCTTATATATTAATCATGTACACAAGTGCATGTCTGATTAGTTTCTACAAGTGTTAATGTGCAATGTCCTTTTGCCTAAGATTGCCTGATCAAAAGTAAAAGCCAGTTGTCCAGACACAAATCACTGCCTCCATATTCTGTGCTTCTGATTTTCTCTGTGTAGGAAGTGTCACTCTGTGTGATGACCAAAAAGGAATTTCTTTAACAGCAATTATTTGGTGACTTAGAAGCGACATAAGCATTTAAACAGAAATCTGTTTAAGCTCTCATTGCAGTATCCTCATGTTATTTGTGTTGTCTGCTGTGCTGATGACACCTGGGCCATTTCTGCTGAGAGCTAAACTGCACGGCATGGTGCAAAGCACTACACTTGCTGGGAATCAATGCACACTGCTCCTATGTTTTGCCATGTTAAGGAGCTCTTTGGCTGTTCCCAGCAGCCTTGGTTTTCTTTGCATTTTCTTCTGTTTAAAGAACTGTTTCTGAAGCAACACCCTGCACTGGGAGCAGATGTAGAAGCGCATTCACTCAAGTCTTCACTTTGTTATCCCTGGGTATTATTATCTATATACTCTAAATATAAATTGGTAATCTCTGCTCTTTTGTTGTCTTCCTCCGGATTCACTGTTAAGCCCTCTTGAAATGTGGAGGGTGAGTACGTATTGTCCTGGCCAGCTCTCCTGTGAGAGCAAAGGGAAGGAGGGTGCCAGCACCCCAGCTTTTCTGCCTCCACCCCACCAGGAAATACCCTAAAGACAGGGCATATTCACCAGCATCTCGGCAGGTCTGGTATGATGCAGCAGGAAAGGACTTAGAAGCACAGCCTGGTGTGTATGGCGTGCCACCAGCAAGCAGCGTGGTAGCTAGGGCTCCTTCTGGTGAATATGGATGGTACGGGGCCAAATCCTTTCTGGCAGAAAAAGAATGGGATTTTCCACAGCCTGGGGATGCACCCTTGCCAAATCTGAAGCACCAGTGAATCTGACTCCAGTTCCCTCTGGCTTTGAATTAACAAAAATACTGTTTAAAAAAAAAAAAAGAAAAAATCCCGAAAGTATGATGAAATGCCTGGCCACTATTTAAATAGGGGTAAAACTGGAACAGGGCTAAATGCCTGCACAGGGGAGGAACTCTTATTTGAACTGAATCACCATTTATTAGCTGGATGCTTGTGGTACAGTGTGCAGTTTGCTGTCAAACTTCTTGCCCTCTTCTGCAATCCTCCCAATATACCAAGTTCCAGCATTTGCTTATCTAAATTTTCTTTCCCTCGTTAAGTCATGCCTTGGAAGCGACATAAGCATTCAGGCAGAAATCTGGTTAAAATCTCATTGCAATATCCTCATGTTATTCATGATGGCTGCCGTGCTGATATGTGCCTCCAAGGTAGGAGAACGCGGAGTACAACAGTACCTGAGCATGCCTGAAGAACTCGAGGCAGGTGCAATGTTAAGATCTCCCTTTGTTTCCTTGGTTTCATGGGTTTTAAAAAGACCATACAGGAATGCAGTATTCTGTGGTTAAAACTGATTTGCTTTCTTAAGGTAGCATTAAAAAGGTCATTGACCCACACTTCACATGCTAGGTGGTGGAGGGCAAGTTACTATTTTACTGGCTACATCAGTGGTGTAAGAGTTGCAATTCCTGTGATCCTTATTCCATGTAGTGAAGCTGTGTGGTGAAATTTAGAAGGAAAGCAACATTTTTCTGGCAGTATTCACTAGATTTGCTATTTAAGTGTGTGGGAATGCAATTACATTTTCTACCTATAAAAGAAGAAGAGATTTACTGAAGCATAAGCGATAAGAGAAATAACTTTTCCTATTCCTTTCTGGGGTTGGTGGGAGCTTCAGCAAAAGAAGTTGAAGATGCATATATTGGATCAGAGCCCATTCTAGCTGCTGGCTAATTTTACACAATTTGTGGGCTGTCCTGCCATTTTTAGGGCTTAAAAAATTGCAAAAGACACAGCAATGTGCTTTCAGGTGGACTCGGATAATGTTAAACAGCTTTGTTTGTTATCACCTCTCTGAATAGAATCATAGAATAGTTAGGGTTGGAAAGGACCTTAAGATCATTCAGTTCCAACCCCCCAGCCATGGGCAGAGACACCTCACATTGAACAACACCGCCCAGGGCTCTGTCCAACCTGGCCCTGAACTCTGCCAGGGATGGGGCAGCCACAGCTTCTCTGGGCACCCTGTGCCAGCGCCTCAGCACCCTCACAGGGAAG
>JANRGW010001543.1:0-27494 GCA_024733675.1 Psilopsiagon aymara | reverse complement strand
GGCTGCTATGAGGTCTCCACGCAGCCTTCTCTTCTCCAGGATGAACAGCCCCAACTTTCTCAGCCTATCTTCATACATATCATACATATTATATCATTCACAATCAGGAGTTATCTCACTGATCTTGCCTTGGGTGACACCTACAGCGCTTTCTTGAAACTCCTTTGAACCTGCAGTTTAATTGTTTCTTCTTGTGAGCAAGACTGTAAAGACTCAATTAAATGAATTTCTTTTCTGTTCATAGTCTTTTTCTCTAACTGGCTCTAGTCCCATTGTAGCAAGGCCTCAAATACTACTGAAGAAAGCACATTGATGTAAAAATATATGTCACTACAGAATACCTTGGGAACATATTTTTAGATGTTGATTTTATAAAAGCTTCTGTTCGCTTTAGTTAAAATTTGGACCAACCAAAGCTAACAAAATCCTTTTAATACCAGTAGAGAGGCAGCTGGATCCAAGTCAGAAAGGGAAGAAAAAAGGAAGAACTGTAGTGCTGCAGTACATGCAATATAATCTATTCCCTCTGACATCAATCAGGTTTAAGCATGCTTAGCACAGTGGGCTCCTTCTAAAGCTTTTGTATATGTTAAGGCAGAATTTACATTGGTTTCAATGGCTGGGCTTTATTAAGATCAAGTTTAAAGCTTTTAAAAGCATAAGGAGAAACAATAGAACTGGAGAAAGGGTCTAACTGTAATCATGTCCAGAAGCATTTGAACTGAAGGATAAATTAAAAAAACTGTGGAAAACAATAGCCCATTACGACGGCAAAATCCATCAGCTGAAGAAAGCAGGGCAGACATGGTCAAGGCATAGTGCTTAAAGGATGTCCATAAGATACACACATACGGTAACAGAGAGTGACATTCTTCATGTTGTATCAGTTTAAAAATCCAGATAGATTTAGATATAGATGTCAGCTACCAGGACAGCCAGGCTTCATTGCCCATGGACATCAGCACAGCCAGCACCTGTCTGCTCAGCAGGTTGCGTGCCTTGTGGTGAAGGGATATATGATCCGCTCCTCAGAGCCCCCACAGCCCCTGTGCACAGGCCATGGCACTGGCAGCCCACAGCCCATGGTGCGCCTCCCACCAGGCTGTGCCAGCACATGGAGTGCAGTCAGGGGAGGCCACTTATAATTGTTTAGTGCAGATTGCAGATGGTCAATTCATTAGCATCCATGCAGAGACGCCCCTCACAAGGTATAGGGCTGCCTTTGTCCCACTGCAAAGGACCATGGCTTGCTTGTTCTCATCTTTTAATGCCTCTCCCAGGGCTTGATCCGGGGAGGTGCTGAGCAAGGTCTCTTGCATCAAAGTAGAAAAGATCAAATTAACATCCTTTTTGGATAGAGGCTTGAAAAGGAAATTAGAGAACAGGATTTCTGCATCGTAAGATATTAGGGACAGACTGTATTAAATTGCTCCTAAATGGTGACAAAGGAGATCTGTTTCACTGTCTGTTTTATTAATTGTTTTAACTAAAGGATGTGTCTCTCTTGTGGGGTATTGACTGCTAATTCCAAAAGTACAAATATTGCTACTGGGTTACAATTAAGCTACTAAGCTATTTTTTAATGAAATAATAATCAAGTTATGTATACTGTGCTTCCAACATTTACTTGTTAAAACGAGGCCCTTTATATTGAGAGTGGTTTCATGCATTCTTTCACCAGTCAAGTCAACATTACTGTCTTTTTAAAACAGCTGTAAATCTCTTTGATTGGGACTTCAGGCTGGAATCATTCGTGCTGTGTTAAACTAAACTGTCTTATCTCCTTGAGTGCTATGCAGCCTCTGGCATGTCCAGAGCTGCATCTGCCCATGGCCTAAGGAGGCCAATATTTGAAAGCTATTAATAAAGACATCTGGGGAGGAGACGGAGACACGCCTTTAACCCTCAGTGCAATGTGTTAGAAGAGATGACAGAGTAGGAGAAGCATACTTTTTCTTTTTCAGGGATAGGGGTTATTTTTTTTTAAAACATGGGGACAATCAATGCCCTGCAAAGAACCCATTATTTTCCAAAGAATGCAGGTTGCTGAACATTTGCACCACATGACTGAAGTCTAACCCATTGTCTAAATGACTTCTGAGGTTCCTTCCAAACCAAACTCTTCTGACTCTATAAAGGTTTCAGACTGAATACAGGAGGAAAAAAATTGCCACAGAGATGGCCCCCAACAGCACCACAGCAGGGAGACTCACACCTCAGCTGGCTCCTCCTGCCCTTGCTGTCCCAAACCGCTGAGCTCCAGCCAGAGGCGAGACCCTTCCATAGGCCTGGAAGTTTACATAGGGCTGAGTCAAGTAGGGCACTTTCATATGGGGCCAGGACTCCTTTTGTATGAGGGACACTTGTCTTCCTCTGCAGGCAGAATCTGCTATTTTGATGTTGAGGTGGACTATAAGGAGTTTCAAACTGGTCCCATCATATCTTAGTATTAGCCAGGAACTGAAGTACTACTGTGAGGTGGAACATGTAGTTCTCCTGGAGGCATCAAACTACAAAGGATGGGTTGAATATCCAGCCTGTTTTTCCATTTACCCATCTGAATGTGCATGATAAGGAGAGAGCCCTTGGTGAAAAGACAGACTTTTGAAGGAAGTGGTATTCAAAATCTTTAGGTTGCTGGTGACAGATGCAGTAACTTCCCCAGCTATCCAAAAGCCAGGCATTTAAGTCTTTGTACGGCTAGTACTGAAAAATCGGGTACATCCAGAGCAGAGTTATCACATCCATTGTGGACACCTGTCTGGAATGGGCTTAGTTCCTTCCAGTGTGACAAGTCAACAGGGCACTGAAGACACAAGACTCCTCTAACTTCAGCTTCAAAGCAACATCTGAGACTTTGTAAGGTCAGAGCTACTGATATTGGTCTCAAATGTAACTCAAAAAAACAAGGTGGACTGGGGAAAGGAAGTTGGGATATCACTCTAGAAAGCATTCTTTTTCCTGGTTTTCCTCTGAATAGGCTTTGTTGGGGATATCAGCTTTCTTGTTCTGAAGGTGTTGGTGGTATGTATTGAGGAAGTTGCAAACTCCTGCCCACACACTCCCTACTTCTGCCGCTCTGCTTTCAGGAGCTGACTCTTTCTCACAACTCACCAAGTATATTCGCATGTTTCTCTTAGGGGTTACGTCCAGAGCTCTCTGCTGTGCTTCCTTCCAGGCTGGGCGACTCATATTTGCCATCAAGCAGTCAGCAAGGACCATGCTCATGGCTAGGGGAAAGGCAAAAAGTTATTGCATTGCAAGGTAGGGTATGCCTTTGTAGCTGTCATTGCTTATTACAGTAGAAGAAGGAAATGTCCCTCTTTCTTTGAAACCAAGATTTGGCCTCAGCTTTCCTTCTTGTTGCGACCTCCTCTGCAGCAGTGAGAAATCAAAAATCACAATTCTCTCTGCCGCCACAACTGCCTTTTTGATCTCCACAATACCCAACAATGTAAAATTAAAACCTCAGGTACCAGCTCTTACAAAAGTCCTCAGGGAACACAGCACTGGTAAGATAAAAAAGGCTATCCTTGTCCCTAAGAAAAGCAGCACCTGTCTCAAAAGAAAGGCTCAAGAATGGACAGTAAATTCTTACAGAGACAAATCTGACAGTTTTTCTCACTAAAACAAACTCTATAACTGGCATTTGATGTCTATTTAGATTAAGAATTCCTCTGAGTTCTTGGATCATTTACCTATGTGAGAATATAACACGTGATGAACTGACGTCACACAAAATCCACAGTATCTACTTCAGCATGTCAAAATATTTCCATGCAAAAAGCTCAAAGTGATGGGACCTGCTTCTTCAGTGTCGAGTCTGGAAAGTCTTACTGAAATCACTGCTCCCTAGATAGCACATAAATGGACTCACTCAGCAGGCCTCCAAGCTCTGCCTTCACCCAAGATCTCAGAAAAGTTGCACCACAGTTCATTTTCCTGGCCTCTAAAATTGCCTTCAGCTTTTTCTCCCAGAACAGACTCCTTTGTTCAGATTTTTTTTGCCACCAGAGAAATCCCATTACAAAAAAGTGAAAACTTTATGAATCAATGCCACAGTTATAATAAGTTTTGCAATCCAAAACAAACGTGACAATTTTCTTGCAATTAAATTTGTCAGGTTTTTATGCAGACTTCTTGTGGTTTTGTCCAAAACGAAATGATTTTATTTAAACTGAAATATTATGAAGATAAAAAATTGCAGTTGGTGGAGAAAGGGACTGTGAAGAGTCCTCCCACAAAATATATGCTATTTCCTGACTACCACTTTCTCCTGTTTCTCATATTTCCATCACTGCAGTAGCTGAGCAGCCTGAAGTACAGATCACATTTACTTTCATTTCAGAAATGCTGGAAAGATTAAACACCTTTCAGATTGGGTGCTACTGCATGATATGCACTATTGTTCTGGTTTTGTCTGAGATTGAGTTGCTTTTCTTCGCAGTAGCTGGCATAGGGCTGTTTTCAATTTGTGCTCAGAACAATGTTGATAATACAGGATGTTTTGGTTACTGCTGAGAAGTGCTTATACAGAGCCAAGGCCTTTTCTGCCCCTCACACCACCCCACCAGCAAGAAGGCTGGGGGTGAACAAAACATTGTGAGAGGATACAGCCCAACAGCTGACCACAGCTGACCACAAGGATATCCCATGCTATTTGGTGTCAGGCTCAGCATATAAAGCTGGAGGAAGAGGAAGGAAAAGGGGGACATCCGGGTGATGGCATTTGTCCTCGCAAGTAGCTGTTACATATGGTGGAGCTCTGCTTTCCTGGAGACAGCTGACCATGGGAATAGGTGAATGAATTCCTTGTTTTGCTTTGCTCGTGCAGGTATTTTTTGTTTACCTATAAAACTGTCTTTATCTCAACCCACAGATTGTTCTCTCATTTTTTTTTTTCTGGTTCTCATCCTTCTATTTCTCTTTGCCATTCCACCAGGCAGGGCGAGCCAGTGAGCAGCTGTGTGATGCTTAGCTGTCAGCCGGGATAAATCCACGACACCCACACATAATCATACTGAAACTGGAGCTTGGCTTCTCATTAATTGTGCATTGATTCACTTTAAAAGGACTCTGGATAAAGGCTGAGATGTATTAATAATATTTTATTGTATTTTAACTCACTTCTACTCTTATTACCTTGTTCATTTGTTCTAATGAATTATTTAGTTTTTCTCAGATTTATTAATGTGTCAGACCATGCTTTCTCCTGTAGTTTTATATTGTAACTATGGCTGAGAAGAAAATCCAATGAAAAAAAGCAGAAATAATTTTTTAGAGTATCTTTGCTCCACTTGTACTGTTTTGTAATTTATTATTACTATTTTATCGTCTTACTCTGCACAAGTAAATTAACCAATGAGTGCCTAAGGACATGTAGCACATGTTCAGGGTTTGTGGCATAGGAATGGATAAACAAGGATGGTAATATCATCTAATAGAATATCACATCCCACTAGGGACTTTCATTTCTTCTCTTTGTACAGATCCTATAAGCAATGCTAACCCTTTAAGCAAAGAAAGGCATTTGTCCCTGTGAGGTGTAGGCTAGCAGGACATAGGCTGTCTGGTTCAGCTATTTTCTTTCCGATCAGCTTGCAGTTGGGTGCAAACTCATTCTGTTTTGCAGTTCTCCTACCTTCATGATGATCTGTAGTGTTATCTCTTCAGCATCAAAAATCACAATAGACTTGGGTAGAACTGGCATAAGAAATCTGTGCTAGAAAACATAGCAGCTCGAAAGAGGGTGAGGAAATTGGTGAAGCCATGATTATTTCCCTGCAATGAAAAGAGAATCTTTCCTCAAACAAAGCTTTGAGTGCCACACTTTTGGCAGAACAGAAATCTGCAAACATTGAAAGTCTCGGCAGCATTACCTTTACAATGAAGTATCTGCTGTTGCCATTACACTCAGATCAGAATATTTGAATCAGCTTTATTCTTATGACACTTGGGCTTCAATAATCTTATATCCTTATATTCTTTAAGCACCTTTTTGCCGTTACAAAATCAAAATGTCTTTGAGCATCTATCTTGAGCAACAGAGACCCTGCAACCTAGATGCCTTTCCAAACAAGCACAATCCAGTACATTCCCTTACAAGTCATCTAGGATCAAAGATTCATCAAATTTAAGGCAAGAAATATATATTTGTTTAAGTAATTCATTCACTAATTTAGCTTGATTTAAAGATACCAGGAAAGAAAACCCTCAGCAATTCCCTGGCTACCTTACTTCACATTTAATCACCCTCTGATTGAAAACCTGTATTTAACTTTGCGTGTAAATTTGTGTAGTTTCAACTTTAAGCCACCAGTACTCATTCAGAAACCCTTTAAGTGCCCACATTTCTTCTCTCTCAAGATCCTCTTACTCATGCACCACAGCACAACTAATTCTGTGACTTTATTTGCTGCTGTTTTTCAGTTGTTCCCTCTTCCCTTTACCACGTGGACACAAGGTCTTTGGGCAGCAGATCAGTAGTGGCCTCATCCAAGCTTTCACAAAAAGACTACTCCTTCCCTTCTCCTGCCTTTGCAGACCGATGGAGTCACCCAGGAAGTTCATTCTCAGCTCTTTTCTGAGTGCTCTCTGTCTCCCTTGCCTTTCCCTATGGACCACCTCCCATAAGCCCTCAGGCACAGCTCATATTCTTAGCATGGAAATACATTTTGTTCAAATGGGCCTGCTGTAAGGAATTTCGATCACTATGTAATGTCCCCACTGCTGTATATCACTTAGAGTTGTCTGCAAATTTTGCCAGGAGTGATGATGCAATGCCAGACCACTGAAGAAAATGGTAAAGAACATCATCTTTAATGACTCCTAGTTTTCTTTCCCCTATTGGTCACAAACCACTGATTTGTTGTGTTTATAACCTCCTCTTTTATAATGTCTGTGGTACAGCTTTTTCAGGGTGCTGTGACATACAATTTGTATTTCCAGTTGCTCATCTTCTCCATCACTCTTCAGGCCGTGATCCAGGAACCTCTTCTGTCCTATGGCAAAAGTAACACACCCACAGCAGATCCAAAAGCTGTTCCTTCTGCTATGTGCCAATTCCTTCCACCTAGGTGGAAAGAATCAGCCACAAAATTTCCCTCAAAACTTCTGTTCACCCACTCAGAGTGTCAGCTCTGGGATCTCCTTGCACAGCTGTACACTGAGAGAGGACTGATCACTTGGAGGTATCAAATCTTGGGTTTGATCAAGGGTTCAAGCCCTGGGTTCTTCATAGGAAGCTGCATAGCTGGAGGCAGCTGAGACACGCAGCAAGGTAACATTTGTGTGTGGCTTTTGGTCGATCTCGGAGAATGGGCAATGCAAGCCCACATCTGCCCACTGGAGGCCATGTAGGCATCCCCCAGGGCACAAACAGCAGAACTGTTTCATGTGGCCTCCCTTTCCCCTCCAGCACACACTTGAGATAGTCAAACAGAAATGCAGAATTTATGCACTTAAAAAATCAGCAAAGAGATGTGCCTGGCAGCTCTTTAACTGTAGCAAAGGTCTATATGGAGGCATTTTTCTGTAGGAAGTGAAGAGGTCAAAGGCAGAGAGGAGGAATGTCCTGACTCCAGCTCTGGCATGGGAGCTACAGCATTCCAGGGAGTGTAGGCAGTTCAAGAGATGGGTCAGAGATAGCACTTCATCTGGGGAGCCCTATTAACAGGGGCTTGCCCACTGCAGATGCACCTCACAGACGCAGGCAGCGGCCATCTGCTTAGCTGAGGTGGCTGGAAAGCTGCTTCCACTTTCCTCTACCTCTTCTGTCTGCCCTTATTGAAGCCAATGAGGAATTCTTCTGCTGTTTTTTAAGCAGATTGAAAGAAAAAATGCAGTTGGATTGTATTTACTTACCTGCAGCCAAATCTCAGGCAGAAGTTTATGAATTCAAAGAAATACAGATAGCAATCTTGACTTTTTTGTTTGTTGTTTGGATTGCAAAAGTATCAGGAAGCAAAGGTGCCCTAGAACTAATTTCTATTGTATTCTCCAGACAGCTTGCTCAGTAGCATAAATCCTATTAATAGATGACCTCAGAAGTTGCCTTTTGAACACTGGTAAGTTTTTGAAGAGCATGAGCAATGTTTGTCTGTGGCTCTGTAATTTCTTCACTGAGTAAACAATCTTCTTTCTTCTCCTTCACCCAAGTGTGACTGCTTCATCAGCACTTCCCTGGCTGTGCGTGAAATACAGGCATGATAAACAACAAAACCTCTATTTTCCACAGCTGTATTTATGCCAGTAAAACTCTTTGTCCCTCTCTTAGACTGAAAGTTCTTTCTCTTCTCTCATTCTCCTTGTGTGCATGCCGCAGATCCTCAGGGAAAAACCTATCTTGTTTAATCAATAAGAAAAAAGTTACTGTAATATGTGCCAGAGCTGCAGTCCTGAAGATCCCAGCTTCCAAAAAGGGAGGCAGGTAGCTGAGGCTGGAAATAGTACACGATGCTACTAATTTCGTCTGCTGAGCACTCAAAAAAAGGACTTGTCGCCTGCTGAGAAAACGTCTGTGGCCAACGCAGTGGAAACTCCTCTGTATGTCACTCTTGGAAAGACTCTGATCAAGAGATAAAAAAATAATCTCTGAGCTGATGCTCTCTCCCTCTCCCTCTCTTGCTATCCTTTTCAGGTTCATGGATCTCAGACTTGCTGATGGTAAGTGACCCACTCAGAATGAAGATGCTGTAAAAGAGGAGAGCTGGAACCAGGAAGATCAGCATTTCAGCTCTTATAAGGGATTTTAATAAAGTCATATGCAAAATTCAAAGCTAAAGTCATCTTCCATGTTGTTTTGTTTATTTTGTGGGCTCTTACCAAAATCCCTTTAGCACAATTTGCCCTAAGTATGACAAAACCAGGACTCCCCTCTGGGAAGAAGGGCCAGAAAGGGAAAGTTACCTCTGAACTTCCCCAGGCAAACATCTGCTCAGACAAAAAGTGTTGTAACTTCAGTTTTTAGGACCTATCATGAAATACCCACATACAGCCAACTTCGAACTCTTAAGCCCATTCACCTTGAAAAGCCATGGGGCTGAGCCAACCTTGTTGAGCTCTGAGCTGCACATGGTTTTAACACCTACGTTAGTGCTCTGCATCTGTCACTATGTGTAATCATACTTCTCTCCTGTTGTTTGCACAGTGCAGCACCACCGCGAGAGCTATAGCTCTCTCCTTATTAAAGTAGCTGGATTTAATCAAGGTTACAGCAGCATGAGAATGGCACAGGATGCCCACAGAACAAACAGTCTCCCAAACTAGATTAACCATCTGAATAAATAGATGAAAAGGAGAGAAAGGAAGCAGTGCTTTTGTTCCTTTCACTTTGCACTTATGCATTCCAGCTGCCAGGGCTGGGGGCCAGCACTTGCTTTTTGCTGGCAGCCAAAACTTCAGGGTGTTTGTTTGCTTTCTTCCATATCAGAGCTGCTGAGCTCTGCTGCTGGACAGACCATGCTGAATGCCAGCATGGGCAAGGACATCCCTCAGGTCACCCCTCCAGCTGACCCTGTCTCTGAGGGAGAGCTGGAAGACAGAAGTGAGAAAAGGCTGGAGGAGGGAGGTGTAAGCCAGGAGTCCTGCAACCCTGGGGCTGCCATGTGCTATATACCATGTGCTATAGCCCTCTAATGCCTAAAAGCCTGGCTAGATTTTTCCTATCTGTAAATATTATGTTTGCCACTGTCTAGCTAATTTTCCAGTGGCACTTGAAGTTTCCATACTAGATCATGGATTCTGCAAACAGCTATGCCTGACAAAGACTATCATTCTGGGGGTTACCATGCCCCTACCAGAAAGCAGTGTCACGTCAGCTCTGCCAAGAAAAGGGCACACAAGCCCTTTCTCCTCTGCTTCAAGCCAAACAATTAGCAAAAATACCTTCCTCAGCTGTGTAACCTCACCCAGCTCTCTTGCCCTGGAGGCCTCACTGGATCATGTCTCCTGGCAGGAGTTGTAACTTCCAGCAACTAGGACACCTAGGAAGTACACCTTCAATCGGTGCCATTCAGCACAGAAAGAACATGCATATATAGCTTCACTCTGCAGCATCCGCAGCAGGTACAAGATCTTCCTTGCATGTGTATTCTGTTTCCTAATCACACCCACCACTTGTGCTTCTGATACCTCCCTCCAACCCTGCATCCCGTGGAGATCTCGGAAGCTCTGCATCTACAGGTTTGGAGATGTGTAGATTTGGCATCCACTTCTGTTGTTTCTAGTTTTACAGCTGTGCGAAAGGGATGCCAAACCCTTGAAGTGGACTGTCATAGATGTCACACAATCATTTTCTCTTAGAGTCATAAAGTTTCGGATTTGAATATTGACATTTTTCCCAGACAGGCAAAATCAAACTTGATCACCTGCGCTAGAATCCTCCACTGAAATGACAAAAAAGTCACTGGTGGGCACAGACACAGTTCCCTCCTGCAAGACTGCTTGCCTGAAAGCTGATTTTGTGTTACTGCAGCACCATGCCTGAGCTTGCAGTACCAGCATATCAGGTACCACACTTCTCTGTAGGTGCTGAACCAATTTAACATGTGCTTGTGGGCTGCCTCAAGCTTCATACCTAGAGGCACACAAGATATCTTGTATTTCTTCTGGCTACCTGCTATTGACTAATTTTTGAGTGCCCAATAACTGCAAAACTTTCTGCCAAATCACACATCATCAGTGCATGACAAAACCTAGAAAACTCAGAACAAAAGACAAAACAGTCAAGACACTTTGCGATGTAGTTGCAGCCTCCTCAGACTTAGCACAATGTGGTACAAACCTCTGGGCAAACAGGTGTACCTATCTTCAATGTTGCCTCTTTTGGGGGCTGATGTATTTAATCTGTTGTAAGATACATTTAATATACAGGTAGGATTCACTGACTGGAATCCTGTCCCAAGTGGACCATGGCACTCCTTTCAAACAGCTGTCCAGAAAAGGAACAGGTCATTTCCACAGCTGGAGCCTTTGGATGGAGGGTTCAGCAAGAGGAAGAGCCAATTCAGTGACCCTCATCTTTCAGGCTCCCTTCAGCTGGGAGTGAGAGAGGAGGTTGAATCACGCTGAAGAGAGGAAGGCAGAGAATTGGTGACTTCATGGCACATGTCCCATGGCACTGCTGCTTGTCCTGAACAGGATGGGGTTTAGGTTTGTGTGCTGGCTTGAGCAAAAAACAGGCCTTGCTTTAGGGGTGTCTGTGTGCAATTGCATGGCTCTGAAGCAATCACTGTAGACACTTAAAAGTAAAGCTCCCTGAATGATCCTTACATACTTGTAACCTATACAAAACCTTTTTCTTTTTTTCTTTCCTTTTTTTTTTTTAATGTAAAAGTCCATGCTGTTTGTGCCTATCCTCACATACCCAGAGCTTGCTGGGACACAAAGCCTGAGGCATCTTAAGTGCTACTGCAAAGTACTGTTCCTCATTAAATTCTGTCCTTCCACACCCACGTCCCCTTGCCTCACAGCCTCAGATGCCGTTGCCACCTTGCAGCACAAAGCCATCAGCCACAAGAAGTGATGATAGCCTATTTCAGGATTGTAGCACTGCTGTGAACAAGGTGCTCAAGTATGATACATTATCCCTCTGAGGCTGAAAATATCACCTCTGCTATGCTCCTAAACCCTGAGCTAGGAGAGGTTAACACCACAGCCCAGATTTCTCATGTGATAGAACGTTATGCTCCTAACCAAAAAAGCAAGACTGTTTATACATACAGGACACTGGAGCTTATTACCCTTTGCACTATTGTGTGCACAATTTATGTGAGATCCAATTCGGGCAGAACAGTTTGTTGCACAGAATACCATTCCAATAAGCTTTCAAACTTACAGCAGAATTTGGTTAATTAGCACTAGCTAGTGGACACCCCATTCTGAATTACTGAATTTTGTAAATTAATAACTATGAGACTAAAAGCTATCTAATAGACCATCAAAGGCTACTTAATCAGGCATTGGATTTATTTCCTTGGCAGATGTAGTACAATTTTAATGTATTTACTGCAGTCATTCTTGGTGTAAACTTAAAATACTTTAATGACTTTACAATGACAAAGCAAATTCTGTGATAAAAACACAAACTAGTTCATCAAAATGGAGCTCTGCTACCCTGGTTTGCTATAGAGTCAAATTACAAAATAAAGAGATGCCTGCCATTGCCCGGACAAGGACAGTCAGATTTATTTTAAACTAGGTTTTTCTGCCCTGCCATATTCAGAGACTCTTCATCAGGGACTGTAGCAATAGGTAAGAGAGAGGCAATGGATTTAAACTTAAACAGGGGAAGTTCAGGTCAGATATAAAGAATAAATTCTTTACTGTGAGGCACTGGGGCAGGTTGCCCAATGAAGTGGTAGATGCTCCATCCCTGGCAATGTCCAAGGCCAGGTTGGACAGAGACTTGGGCAACATGGTCTAGTGTGAGGTATTCTTGCCCATGGCAGGGGGTTTGGAGCTAGATGATCTTAAGGTCCTTTCCAACCCTAACAATTCTATGATATGATTCTATGATATTAATGACCTCTACCATAGCTCATACCATTCAAGTGTTTAAATAAAAGAATAAGTAGGCACTTCTGTGACAGCAACCACTTCTTTTTGACTCCTTGTTTATAAAATTGTAGGCACCTGCAATATGATTCTTGTAAGGCTTCATTTGAACTCAAAATTCATACAAACACAGAGCCAAGATGAATCTTCCTCCAAGCAGAATGCACTTGCTAGTCCTATCATAGAGCAACACTGCACAAAACTGCTGGGAACAAACTGAAGAGTGCTTTATCCAATTGCAGCTGCCTGGGGTCAATGAAGAAGATATTAGTTTTATTTTTGGCTTGCTTTTATAGCCTGATTGTATTTTCCATAAGATAATCCAGTAGAGGTTCTCCTCTCTGTTGCTTTGTATTTCTTTTTAATCATAAGGTTGGCCACATTATTAATTAACAAGTTCTTAATAAATCATTGACTGTTTAATGTGAATCAGGAAAAGCTAACACTGTCATCCCTTGGCTAGATTGTTTCACAGTTTGATAATGGAAACTCTAGGATGTTCATTACTGAAGTGTCCCAGTGCCTCTCAAACTATAAAGAATTTGGTCTCATGATAACATTGAGAAGTGGAAGAGTAATGTAAAAAAGGGCTAAGAAGGAGAGAACACATCAAAGACCAATTAAAAAAACTTTTTTGCAGTCTCAAAATAAGCTGCAAATGCATAGTAGGCTTTTTTTCAGCTAGTTTCACCTGATGACCATTTTGCAGTCCCTCAGCAGTCCTGGGTCTTGTTTAGATTGGAAGATGATAGAAAGAAGAACAGGATGCAGATGAAAAGAAAGGGACACACTGGCTTCTAGTTCAGGTACTGAACATGAATTTGCTTTTCTGTAAAGCTGGAGTCCTTGCTTGGAAAATTCTATGCCATGATATTTGTAGTAATGCTAACAATAATGGCCCAGAATTCATGAATCAGATTTTGAGAAATTATGAGTTTAGTATAAAAATTATATTTTATTTAGAAATACTCTATCTTTGTTTTCATTTTTTTCTCTATTTACACTTGCTCTGAAAAAGCCTTAGAATTTGTATACAGCAATGCCTTTGGCAGCTAGGTTTTTTCAAGACAAATGCTCAATGTTGTAAAACTCATGGAAAAGACTGCGAGATTTGGTACTGTTTATTTATGCAATAACACTGATTATGCAGGAGGATTAATTCTAGCAGCTTACAGCATTCTGCGTTATAGAGCCCAATGGCAGGTGAACGTGAAGGTTTCTGACAGAATTTCCATAATAGATTTGTTGGGTTTTGAGCCAAGGCAGAGGGTTGGATTCCAAAGAGCTGTTATTGGCCTTGTTGGGTCTTCCGTAGCTATAAACATAATGTCCAGAATAAGTGGAGAAGATCAGGATTTACCGATGCTCTGGGCAAGCATCCAGATGCTAACATCTCTGTGTTTTGTTCACCACAGCTGGCACTGAAGTTGGGCGAGAGGAGTTCCGGGGGCAGCAGCGTGATGCAGTTGCCTGCACAAGAGTACACTGATGCCTCTGAGATGCTGGTGGGTTATACAAGGCTGAGGAAACCTGGTTGGCAGGAGTCTGGAGCAGCAGCTGTGTGTCCAAGAGACACCCTCCATGGTTCCCACAGCACAAGGCCAAAGTGTTCAGACAAATGTCTTTAGGCCCAGCATCATCTAGATGACAATAATTAGATGATCTTTAAGGTCTTTTTCCAACCCAAACCATTCTATCTGCTTCATTTCCCAAAATCCTTGGGAAAGCTGACTGAGTACAGAACAGGACAGTATCTAACCAAGAGATATTTTTTTCCTAAATGAAACATTTAAAATCCTTTGTTACAACAGATGAACTTCCCACCTTTCTCCGCCAACACCCACCTGCCTCCATCTCTAGTGAGACTCATCTGGCAAGTCACTCACCTAACACACATTTCATATCCCTAACTAATGTCATTGAGTTATTGGCTTTGTATGACTGACAGTCAGAGCACTGCGCAAATCACAAAGAACGAGAAAACTCCCACTCTGAAATTATCTTTGTGCAAAAATATTTCACCCACGCAGTCACCTCTCCTTTCAGTGTGTAAACACATCTAGTCTCTGCTAGTTTCCCCTTAAGTGAGACTTTGTGGCTGGGAACTTTTAATTCCTCTCTTCAGCCACTTTTTTACTCTTACAATAACTGTTTCAATCAGAAGCTGGAACACTGGCTGGGAGTATATGCAAATTCAGCCAAAGCCTTTTGCTCAGTTGATTCAGTCTTCCTTTTAATCCCCACAACGATCCGCAGTAATGGATAAAAATTCTGAGTAGGAGAAAGAAGGAAGAAAAAAAAAAGCCTCAGGAAGCAATTTTGATTGCTGTGAGGAAACACCAGAGGCTCTTGGCCCTGGGGAACTCTCCCCAGTTCACTGGAGGCTTTCAGATACCATGGTGATAGGGGACTTTATGAATAACTAGATAGATAAATGATAAGTGCTTTTGATCTCTGCTAGCCTGTATTTCATTCTGTCAGCTGGAGAAGAGGCTATTCAAATCTGTCGGCTGTAGGAGGTCAGCCAGGAAAGAGAAAATGTCTTCATTACAGCCTTCTGTTCAGCCAGGCCTCCCAGCTGACCTCAGTGCCCAGGCTTGTCAGTCAGACGAGGCAAATTTTCCAACTGAGGAAAGAAATCGCTGTACCAGATTTATCCCTGGTGTACAAGCTCAGAGGCAGCAGTGTGAAGCCAAGGAAGACTTAGCTTGCACTGGGACATCTCCCCCAAAAAGGCCATGGGATGCACAGGCACGTTCCCCAGAGGGGTGGGTGTGGAGAACCTGATCCCACTTCCTTCAGTGTCTTTTTCAGTGCCATTGAGGTGGGAGGCTCTGAAAGCAGAAATAAACTGAGAGATTATAGAAGACAGCCTTACTCTGTAGTTAGAAATACCTAAATATTAATTACATCTTCTGCACTGAGTCTTTTCAATCAAGTAGTCCCCTCTCATGAATCTGACATAAATTTTAGGCACTGGAGATGGAGTTCACTTTAGTTTACATTTCAGGCTAAAAGTGAATTTCTCACATTTAAAGATTATGCTCTGGTTCCGTAGGCACAGCCCCACAGAGTTTTGTAGCAATACTCAGGAAGGAAACCAGGGCAGGTTATCATGACACTGAGCCCTTGTCTAATGGAGAAGGAAGATCTCAACTACTCAGGAGGGAGAAGGGCATGGTTTTGCAAGAGGAAGCATAAAAATTGAAATAGGAATTCCAATCCCATTATTTGGTAATGGGATTTGTAAACATCATGTTCACAGGCTGAGATAAACAATATGTGCTTCCCGAATTCCTCTTGGAAGAAGAGCTCCTTGCAGCATAGCTAAATTACACAGTAAGTTATCATTTACAAAGAATGAAAATAGGAAAAGGAGTTTATGTCTAAAGGATTTCTCAGTTTTTGTATTGAAGGGTGGGGAAGCAGAGTCTCCTCCAAAACCACACTCTTACTGGAGATGGCTTTATTGTGTTAGATCATTTCCAGAAAGTGTTATAAAAATGTTCCCTTTACTCAAGCCAGCCAGGTTTTAATAGTATCAAAGCAAAATATAGTCTGCTATTAACATAAAATAACATTAGCATAAATGAAAAAGAGTAAGGACACTTGAAAAAAATTCTACATGAGTGGCCTGCTCATTTCACTAGACATCGCTGTAGCTGAGAAACTGTGAAATTTCCATAATAATCGGGTGCAGAGAAAAACAACTTTATTGATAGGGAAATTACATCCTATTGCTGAATATTAAACTACAGCTCTGTTCAAAGTCCTTTTAACAGCATTGAAAACATATTAATTTGTAAGTGTAAATGAAAGGTAAATAAAATATACAGTCCACTCTGGCCACAGAAACCTCCTGATAGTATTTCAGTGCAGGAACCCAGGAGACATATACTTGGATTCCATATCCCAGACCCAGAGCAAGCAGCGTCTGATACCTTTGTGGAAAAGATTTATTCAGCTGCTATGCAATGATGTACTTATGACAAAAAAGCACAGTACCAACTGGTATATGAGATGGTACCAGCTTTGGGGAAGAAGGGCTCCTTTGGGGTTTTTGCTTGCTTTGTTTAAAAAGAGAATCCTTCAATACTTTGCAGCACTAATACCAGATATTGCAGTTTGAAGTTATACTGCTGCAGAGCTTTGTATTGTTACAGGGGTGCTTTCCTTTGCAATAGGATTGTATTTCCAAGAGAGAGCAAACTGGGAGCTTTTTTTACCATCTGGGGAGCAGTAGAGAAAGCACCTATGGAAAATGAGTCCAGTCAAGAGGGACCATTCCAGTTGTTCCTACACAGACCCAGAGCTGTCAGCCAAGGGAAGAGGCTCTGGCTGCAGTGCTGTTGGTTGCCCCGTGGGTTGCCCAACAACCTCCTTCATGTCTGAGATGTGCATGGTGATCGCAACAGCACTGCTTAGGTTTCTTAATGAGCATCTTCCCAGCTGAAATTCAGCAGCAGTCACCATGAAGTTTGGAAAATCATGATCAGTCTGTGGTTTATGCACACACAAGCTCACTGAAACCCCTAAATTGCTGTGGTCCCAGCCCCTGAGTTCTTGTAGTCCCAGTAAGCCATGCCCTAGCAGAGGGAAACCCATCACAACAGTCCTCGTAGCAGCAAATTCCTTCCTCCTGCCTCTAAATTACCTGGGCATCAAAGACTGCTCTCCCAATCACCTCCTGCACCCATAAACACTCCTGCAAGTAGATAGGAATGCTACCCAGTCATCAGGAGGGTGTTTTGCATCCCCTGTGCACTCTGCACAGCAATAAATTTTTCCCCCCCCCAGGGCACCGCAATGGAGAAAAAGGCCATGGAATTGTGCCTTTAGCTGCACTCCTGCCAGGCAGCCCCCACAGAGCCCTCCCTGGAAGGCTCATCCTCAGAATGGTGTTTGGAGGAGAAAGGTTTGGGGAGGAGGGTCAGAGCAATTGTGTGGCTTCACAAAGCCCGTTGAACGGTTAATGCTTTAACCTTGCGTATAATTTATACAATAAACAAAGTCACATGTTTCTCTAATAATTTAGATGTAAGCAAATGTTGATTTATTCAGGAAGGCTACTGCCAGCAGCAAAGCCTGCAGCACTGAAATTTGAATTAAACTAGGACAGAAGCAGGCTAGTCTATAATAACATTTGTATAATTTTATTTTTGCCCTTGGCTCAGTTCATTTCCTTCTACAGTAGATGCATGAAATTGGTTCTTCAGCCACCTTTAGCTGATGTTCATTGATATCAGGGGTAGGCAGAGAAGCAAGAGAATGTAACCTTTTTAGACTTTGTGTTTGCAATCATAAGGCCATGAATTCTTAGGTCATTTATGACAATAATTTTCTTCTCTGCCTTTCCTTGCCACAGTGCTATCTGAACTGCTCCATTTAACCTGGAGTGATGGGGCTTTCCCCCCCATTATTTTTCCCTGTATGGAGACTTCTAGAACAGAGCTTGTTAAACAGATGCAAATGTTGTGTTGTTTTTATTCTTTTATTCAGGCCTGAGGGCATGAAATTGGAGTTTTCTTACTCTGCTTTCAACATAAAGGAAGGGGGACTGTATGATACTTCTAAAATTATGGTGAAAAAAAAATAAGCACTAGTACAGACATTTGGAATGGATCCCTTGGCTTTCTTTCCTTTCCCAACTTTGCCTTCAAGGAAGAGAAAACACACTGGGTACTGGGAAGATGCAAAGCAGCGCAGGGCAGTGGTTCTGTCAGGGGGTTCTGGTAGCAGTGAAAGCCCTGCTCCAGAGCCTCAGAGGATTCACAGCGACAGAACACAAGGATAAACTGTTTTGCTTTTTTCCAGGGAGCCCACAATAGGTTTTGAAGTGAAATCAAAAGATCCCACTCTGGAGTGAGATCTGTTCCCAGGCTGGCAGGTGCTGGGCACTAAGCAGGACGAGGAGCCTTCCCACTGTGGAGGGGACGCCTGGTGTTACCTGGCAAGTCCTCTCCAGCACTGGGCTGATACACCCTGGAGAGCCTGCCTGAAATGCTTCTAAGGACACTGCATTCGCTTCTGCTGAGCCAAGAGGGACACTTTCAGGCTGAGGGGACATTATGGGCAAAGAAGTGAAAGTAAAGCAGAGGGTGGAAAACAGGGCAGAGGAGAGAGAAAAGGAGATAAGAGCAGCACTGGCAGGAGAGTGACAATGTCGTGGTCTGGCAATGTGTGAAGGATCATCTTCTAAGTGCAGCCAAGGTGAGCAAGATTGTTGCACAGGAATGACTCACAATGGGTTTTTCCAGATGCAAAAACTCAAATGCTTATCACAAACTGAGGCAGTGTTGCTCTTATGCATAACATGCATGTAGGTGATTTCATGGCTGTGGTATCTGCTAAAGAGTAACTTCATTTCTGCAGTTCTCTAGACTGTAAAGAAAACCTTCTTAATATGAGCCAAAATTAAACCAAGTCCTGCAGGTCCAGGGCAGTTTCTGCAACCCACAGCATGCCCCTTGCCATGCACATGTCCATGTCCCCAGAGTGCACAGACTCAAAAGCCTGTCAGTGTCACTTTCAAAGACCAGTCCGATAAAAGTTTGAGCAGAAACAGACACCTGATGTGTTTCAGCGGAGGGCCATGGCTGACTGCCAGGATGGGAAATGACAGCCTCAAGCCTCTCCCTTGAAAAAGTAATGTGCTCCCTCTCCTCACGACACAGCAGCCATGAAAATGGTTCCAGCCCATGCTCTTCCAAGGGCCCTATAGCCTCAGGAGTGTAAAAACTGAAACAGAACACTCTTCTAGTCCTGGATCCTAACAGTATGTGACCTGTGGATGCCTTGAACCTTATGGCCCCACATGACTCATCTTGCAGCGTCTCATCTAGAAGCTAAGGCCATGACATATTCACTTTCAAACAGCTTTTCCTGGCTGTGGACAACAGTGAAGGGAGGACAGTCACTTCTGCATGACTGGTGGGTCCATCCAGCTCTGTCCATGACAATACTTGCACCCCCCACTCCTCTTTCTCTCCTCACATGCTGATTACTGTAAGCAAGAGATGAGCAAACTGGGGGAGGATTTCCTTTGCCAAAGCATGTAGGAAGCAGAAGCAGACTGCAACACCACCAGCCACAGCCTCACAGGCTGCTCCTTAGATAGTGCAGCCATGTGCTGCCCCTGACCTGGGGCAAAGTCATAGCTGAGCCCTTAGTTCCTTTATTATTAATTAAAACATTGGAGGAGATCCTCAGCTGGAGTAAATATTCATTGCTTCTGGCTCTCATCCACCGGTTTCCTAAAGCACATAGAATTAGCCAAATTTATGCTGTTAACACTGAACTTGGATCACACTTCTGCGGTCAAATAAATAAATATCATTGAATCCCATTTAGCTCTGTTAATGCCACATTAAGAATGGCATCTGTTTTGACATAACCACCCTTCCCCCTTTTTTCAAACACCATAAATGCAGCATTCAAAGTCCCAATCCATCATGGTGACATCAGACCAGTGGACTGTGACTTTTATGACATCAGAGCAATTGATTATATGACTCTTTTATGTGTAGCTTGCTATGCAATGATTGCTCTTCTATCCATATATTACATCCTAACATCCTGGAATGATCTCAGGAGATGAAAAGGAATCACTGTGAAGCAGTGAAGTACAGTAGTTACAGAATTGCCATAAAACTGTCATAAAAATTGTAGAAACAAAAATGCCTTTAAAGATGGCAATGTTCCATTATGGGTCCCTTGCTAATGGTCTGCAGTTGCCCTATGCATACCTTACTATATTTACTGCTTCTGGATATTTCTGTACCTTTCTCCCAGAAGCTTATACAGTTACTAAGACATGCGGGGCTGTTACTGTGAATGCTGTAAGTCCCTTTATCCCATTATATCACCTCTAACAAGTCAAGTGCTGTTTGTAGCAGGCTAAAGTCAAAGCTTTTTTTTTTTTTTTTCAAATAGCCAAAAAAAAAAAAAAAAAAAAAGGAAAAAGGAATGAAAGAAAAAATTGCTGACAAGGAAAGAGGTATGAGCTGTTTGTTGCCATAAAATTGCTGAAAGAAAACAGATACTCTGTAGTGCTCATAAAGAAAGGTGCTGTTACAATTAGATTGAAGGCGCAGAATAAGTAGCTCTTTCCTGCTGAGAAGTGACATGGAAAGCTCTGCCCAGAAGACAGAGCTCGAACTGGATTTTTTACTACAAAGCCATATGTGCCTGAGCCCACTCAACGTGCAAGGTGCTTTGCCGCATAGCTCTGTGTTTTCTTGTGCTCTCTAGGTAGCCCACACGAACTCTCTACTGCCAGCCATGAGGCAGCCACTTTTTCTCTTTTTCAGATACAAATGTGGCCTTTGTTGCTCTGTGGGAGGATAAGCCCCAACAGGCAAAGCTCAACACTCCTATTTTTTTACCCTTTTTAATCTCAGGGCAATTTAGTGTAAGCAAAGAGGTGCTACACTCATAAGGAAGGTGTAAGTCATCACAGAAGTTTATGCCTTGGGGTCCTGAAAGATGAGCTCTGGCAAATCTCACCCCTGCCACAGCGGATGTTAGCTTCGCCAGCTCTCCACCCATGCTCCCTGTCCCTGCATCTGAGCACAGGCACATATGTGCCAGCTCCCTCCCTGCTCCATCCCTGTGCTTCCCTGGGGGAGGATGGATTTGCACCGTTGCACCAGCCCCCACAGGAGCCACAGAGGCATGGACAGGCATCTGTCTCACCACCTCTGCTTCTGCAAGGGTGACTTCTGGCAGAGGAGAGGGGCCAGCAACCAGAGCAAGGGCAAGTTGCCCTTGAGCAACTGCAGTTGTTGCTGCTATACGTGTTAGTGTGCACCTATAGTGCTTTACCAGACTGTCTGACTCACTAGAGCAACACAGCAGCTTCGTGAAGTACCTTAACATCTCTAAAATACTGTGAGATCCTTACACAGAAGGCATTAGAGAAAAGGTACATTTGTAATAAAATAGCTGAGTGTGTCAACATCCTCCAGTCACCCTCAGAAATGATGCAGTGGGAGAAAACTAACACCTCTCTGGCCAGCTCCCTCCAACCCTACTAACTTGCACCACATGTCTGCGAGCTCCAAACTAGAGCTGGACAGGCAATTTGCTAGGGGAAGACAAAAGGGAGTCTGCTGGCCCTTCAGCCAAAATTGCCAAGCAAGGGAAGCTGCAGTGAGTTTAACAGCCTAAAGAACAACCTCCACACATGGTGGCACCTCTGGAAAAATCACAGTCCTGGGGTGGGAGGCGAGGTTCTCCAGACACTCCCAGACTGCGTTGGTACTCATATGGAGCAGGCACCTTGAGATGAAAAGCTCTATGCCCTCTTTCTCTTTGCTCTGCCAGTCTCAAACAGGCATATTTTGGCAGGCTGAGAGACAATCTAAGCTAAGATGATGAATGATTAGTACTTGTCCCCTTTTGAAGCATCTGCGTTCTGTTTTATTGGTGTGAGGGGGAAATAGGCATGCGGAGGAAATAGGCATGCGGCTGGGAGCTGGGACTGTTACAAGTGCCCTTTGCAGACTCCTGCGTGATTTCAAGGGCAGCTTATGGCATAGGATATTGACAACAACAGAGCCCAGTTTGAACACCCACCCTTAACTCACTCTAATTTATATGCAGACCAAGCAGCAACATTATTGTTCAGCTGGGGGCATATTTAATTGCTGAATGTTCTGCAGATGTCTTGCAGGCTGTATAGATAAAGGCATTTAAGTTGCTGACTTATAACAGCACATCTTTCTTCTTTTAACATAAAAATTCCTACCTTCTTTGATGGATGCTGAATTTCTAGGACTGAAATCCTGTGCTAGTCCTTTGGAATATTTTAGCAAATGTTAAATTCCGCAGTACTGTGGGGGAGAAGCTAAACTACGTTACCTTTTCATCAGGAATGAAAAAATGAACTTCATTATTGTAAAAGCAGTGTTTTCCCATGGAACAATATTGGAGAAGGTCCATTATTGTTTCAATAGACCCAGCAGTATGAACTGTCAATCTCTACCCAGATATCAAAGTGATTGCAGTTTATTTAAGTGCAAGCAGACTGCTAAGTGCTGAGTAAGATGTACAAGGAGACTGCAACCTAAGGGCAGTCATGCAAAACAATGCTGGTGTCAAGGGTCCAGCACAGCTCCCCTTCACAGCAGTGCTGGGAGGTGGCAAGCAATACAGGATCAACCCCCTGAACTTACAGCTCTTGTCTATTGCTAGCCCATATCATAGAATTGTAGAATCGTAGAATCATAGAATAGTCAGAGTTGGAAAGGACCTTTAGATCATCTAGTTCCAACCCTCCCACTAAACCATGCTACCCAAGGCTCTGTCCAACCTGGCCTTGAACTCCACCAGGGATAGAGCATTCACAACTTCCCTGGGCAGCCCATTCCAGTGCCTCACCACCCTTACAGTAAATTTCTTCCTTATATCCAATCTAAACTTCCCCTGTTTAAGTTTGAACCCTTTACCCCTTGTCCTGTCATACAGGACCTAATGAAGAGTCCCTCCCCAGCATCCCTATAGGCCCCCTTCAGATACTGGGAAGCTGCTATGAGATCTCCACACAGCCTTCTCTAGCAAATACTTAAGGACTAAATACCGCATGTTGTTTCTTTTTGATGTGGTTTTTCCTGTGGGGTTATTTTTATCAATCTCTCCCAACTTTCAAGAATAATCAGATTTTAAAAGGGATGTCCCACATGCTTTTTAACAGCACCTGCAATGTCCTTTCTGGCTTTCACCATCCTAGTGACATAGGTGTCTGACAATTTGTCAGGGGGAGAGCCATAAGTTAGGCAGAAAACCGGACTCCATAAAAAAAAACATAAAAGCTGGGAGGAGGCAACTTGATGTGGCATGGCTCCTGGCAATGAGGAAGCATGAGTGTATACTGAAGCTTAGAAATAGAAAGTGATGTCCTCATAAAAATATGGCTCTAGGCTGGTGTGCCACTAGAAATTCTTCTGTCAGTTTAGAATATTTAGCTCTAAGGGATCTCTACTTTCAAATGGATCTTTTGATGCAAAATAGGCTGCACAGACAGAGATAGTGTTGAAGAAGGGAGAGTGGCATTTGCTCTCAGTTATGCTTGGTAAACTGAAGATTTCTAGATAGGTTTTTGATCCCAAAGTATTGAGCGGGCAGGTGGGTTACCTTACCAGTGCGTTGGGTCTCTGGGCCCTTGTAACTGAAAATTATAACTGATGCCTGGGCAGCTAAATAATACTGAAAGCTTCAACACTGCTGGTTATCGGGGGAACCTCTTTAGCCTAATTTGAAAGCTCAAAGCTCCAGGCAACTGAATTTTTTTCGTTACAGGCTCTTTTGTGTGATGTTCCAATGAAGTATATCCAATCAATGATGCGATATCACGCACAGTACCACCATGTGGATGTTTATTCCCCCTGTGTTTTGTATTTGACTTGTTAAACTGCAAGAAGAGTTCAGGGAACAAACAAACAAATAAAACAAAGAATGAAAAGCAAACTCCACAGCTCCCCTGCTGCAGAAATTTAAAACTAGCGAATACACAAGCCTCAGAGCTCCGAGAGAAATGAAAGAGTGGAAAGTGAAAATATATACATATGTATACACATGAACAAAACATGAGCCACCGTCATGGCAATCTGGGCTCCAATGTGCCAAATGAAAGGGGTTATACCTCCAAGCAATCTTTGTGCCATAAAATTTAGGACACAGCAAGGCTGGTTTATGATCACACTGTAGATTCCACTATAAAACTATACAGTCACAGCACAGTAAATTCCACTGGATGATTAGGGAAGACTGGTTTGGGGAATTTTTAATACTGCATCTGCTAAAAGAAGTAATGCTAAGGATAGCTTGCATGGGGGGAGGGAGATGACTGCTTATCAGATACTCATTCCTCCTTTCTTCTGTAATTCCTCTCACACACATCTGTCATAATTTAAGTTCATTTGGGGCCATCACAAGAATTGTGAGTTTAGTTCCCACATTGATTTATTTTAACACAAATAACAATGGTCCAGATCTTCAAATGAAATAAAACAGCCCAAACCATTTAATTTACATTGTTTCTGTGTAAATAATGTTGAATTAATTTGACTTATTAGGATGCCAAAAGTGAAAGTCAGAGCAAGCTCCATGGTAAATGATTCATTTACAGAGGATGCCTGATGCCTCATGAGATTTTGGTGAAGAGGAGCAGAAGCAGCTTATGGAAACTCTATAATTTTACAATGCTTTTGATTTAATTTATTATGAGCTACCTCATCTAGCCCAGTGTTAAAAAAATGAAAGATGGTTCAGCACTAAGAATTCAAGCAAGACTAGATTAAAAGATTTCAAACCTCTGAAACAAAGATTTCAGAGCAACTCAGATCGATGCTTACATTAGCAGCATTTTTCTGCACTTCCAAGATTTTACTTCCAAACTGATTTCTCTTGCCACTCTGTTCTGAAGTGAGCCACAAACCTCCATTTCTGATCCTGTAGTCCTTGGTCAGTGAGTTAATTGCAGCTCTGGGAGTTTCCCCTTGTCATTTCACAGGGTCACTCTCAAAAGAGAGCTCATATTTAAATCTTAATATCTGTGATGATAAGGCAATTGGGCAACCAAAAGTGGCAGGCATGTGACAGGGGCAAGCTTCCACTCAGCTCTTTTCTTACACCAGAAGAATTCCTTCTTTCTTGGCTTGATAGTGCTGGTGCTTAGTGACAGCTGATGGTGCTGATAACCTTGTGCTGTCATTGACATGAGCCAGGTGTGAGGCTATTCCATCCTGCAGGACTGTATTCTGTGATTGCCATTACCCTGCAGCATTTACCAGGTAGCTTTACTTCTATTTTTGGCATCCTAACAAATAAAATCATCTTACCACTATTTATACATTTCCATGGAAGCAAAGTGTCTGCAGACATACATTGGCCTCGAGTTCAACTAATGTTGCTGTCTCTTTCACTGTTTATCTCTTTGCCATGTGAATCTTCACAGTGAGTTGACAATGATTTTGTCGGTTCCTGGAAGATGTCAGCAGTGCAGCTGTGATAGTGAAGCAGTGAGAGAAGAAGCAACATTTACACATTTACCCTGGGTGCATTAATCTGATTTATAAAGGAAATGTTATCCAAAATTAAAGGTATTGCCAACTTAGTAAACAAATCACCGCTGAAGTCAGCTGGGCATAAGCACTTTTTTCTCTCTTCTCTCTTAAAGGATCTGGCATCAGTGTAGCAAATCAAAAGGCACACCAAGAAGTGTTGATTAAATTAATCCAAAACAAGTGAAATTTTCTTTTTTTATGCTTATCTATCTTACTCTCTGTATCTACACCATTCAGATCTGTTTTTTCCATCTCTTGGTTGTTTTCAGCTCATGTCATTTTTCAGCAAGGAAGAAGGTAAACATAAGGAGGCAACGACTACTGCTCAGAATAATATTCAGTTAAATGACAGAAAAATGGAACTGTTCACATAGGAAGCATGGCAGAAAAGCAAAGAATTACATGATTAGGAAACAAAGTCAGCCAGCTAACCTCCCACCCCAGTGAGGTGGAAAGGCATAAAATGCCTGCACAGGTCTGCAGGGGATCTACAGTCCCCAGGAGACCTGGAAATTGTGCCAATACTTGCCAAAACGTGCCCAGGGCAGCACAGGATCACATAGCTTTTGGATTCCTCTCAAGTCTGAAATGAAGCTCAGAAGAATAAAACTGGAGATTTTAGGCGCTCACACTGTGAAAGCACAGGGTATAACCAGGCACTAAGAAACTGGAAAAGAGCAACCAACCGAAAAAATCCACCAGGTAGGGACTGTGTTTATTTGAACACCATAGCTAAGAGATTTATGAATCTAGATGGGTTAGAAACCATGTATTCAAATGATGCATCAAGTGACATTGAGAAGTATGCTTTCTATGCAGTCAAAGGTAATCTGATACAGAATTACCTACAAATTCAACATGGCAGTGACAGCAACTTTTTTACCTACTCCCAGCTTATTCTGCCTGTCCACACATGACTGGTTGGGAGAGATATTTTTTCAAAGCCTCATGCTCCAGACATTCTGGAAACACCAGCATCCCCACAAGCAACAGTTTTCCCTTTTGCTGTGCTTTGTGCTTTGTGCTGGGAGAAAGTAACGTACACTTCTATCAAGTATGCTCAAATGGACTCTCCTCCTAAAAATAATGTCAGAAATAACTCATTTTTTCGAACATCAAATTTTAGTTCCTGGATTAATCTAGTGTAATAACAATATAGAGGCAAAGCATTTAAACATGTGCTTAAAATATTCAGCAAAGCATTTAAACATATGCTTAAGTATCATTGCACCTAATGAGACTTAAGTCTCTGCCCGAGTGTTTAGATAGTTCAATGACTTTATACAGGAATTGAGGAGTAAATTTTCAGTGATTTGGCCAGACCACTGATAATTTGATTCCAGAAAATAATGTCCAGATAAAAACTTCTGAGCGCAGATTTTAAAAGTGCAAGGGAATAAGCAGGCAGAAAGGCAGAATAAAACTCTTAAAACCAGTGAAGGAACTTGCTGCTACTATGGGCAGTGTCTCCAAGGAGGAGCTGGTTGGCAAAGTCCTATACAAAACAGAAACAGTGAAAAGTAACCAAATACCATTATGCAGCAGAATCCAGCAAGTCAGATTAAGAAAACACACTCTGAGAAGACGAGATAGCCTCTTAATGGAAGCCAGGAAGGAGGTCACCACCCATCACTGGAGATCCCACTGCATACAGGGATGGCTGTTCTCTGCAGTCATCCAGAAACACCCGATGGCTGAGCAGGAGTACAGGCACCTGGACCTTGAGAGAGCCTTCAGGGGGTTTGTGATCCAACCCAGCAATTTCATAGTATGGCATTTCCATATCTTTCTGCAATTCTTTCCACAGTCTGCCTAGAAGTCTTTCTGATTTTCCCATTTTTCTCTAAAAATGGCATTATTTTGGGAAACTCAGCA
>JANRGW010001542.1:0-24776 GCA_024733675.1 Psilopsiagon aymara | reverse complement strand
CCTTGTTGTTTTTCATGTGTCTCAGCATGCCTTCCAGGAGAATCTGCTCCAAGATTTTGCCAGGCACAGAGGTGAGGGTGACTGCTTTGTAGTTCCCCATGTTATCCATTTTTGCTTCTTGGTTTAAGCCCAGGTGGTTACTCAGAGCCACGCAGCTACTCTCTCACCTTTCCCAGTCCACTGCTGGGGGGATGGGGAGGAGAATCAAAAGAATATAACTCCATGGATTGAGATAAGAACAGTCCAGTAACTAAGGTATAACACAAAGCACTACTGCTACCACCAATAATAATAATGACAAATGAAATAACAAGGGAAGAGAATACAACTGCTGACCAACTGCCAACCAATACCCAGCTCAACCCAAGCAGTGATCTTGTCCTTCCAGGTAACTGCCCTCAGTTTATATACTGGGAATGATGTGCTGTGGTATGGAATGCCTCTTTGGTCAGTTTGGGTCAGGTGGCCTGTCTCTGCTTCCTCCCAGCTTTCCCTCCTCCCTGGCAGGGCATGAGACTCAGAAAGTCCTTGGTCAGAGTAAACATTACTGAGCAGCAACTGAAAACATCGGTGTTATCAGTGCTGTTCCCAGGCCAAAAGTCAAAACCACAGCCCTGCACCAGCTGCTAAGAAGGAGAAAAATGACTGCTACTGCTGAACCCAGGACAATATAAGGAAGAAGTTCTTCACTGTGAGGGTGGTGAGGCGCTGGAACATGTTGCCTAAAGAAGTGGTAAATGTGCTATTGCTGACAGTGTTCAAGGTCAGGTTGGACATAGCCTTGGGCAATACGGTCTACTGTGAGTTGTCTCTACCCATGGCAGAGACACGAGCTAGGTGATCTTAAGGTCCTTTCCAACCCTAAGCATTCTATGATTCTATCATAACTGCTATTATTTCTGAAAGGCAGTATCTGGAGACTTGGCTGTTTTTTCAGTCAAAATACTGCAGTGGCTGTGTACTTCTTGCATGTTGCATAGTGGGGTATAAACAGCGCAGAAGACCTTCACAGTGCGCTCCGTATGAGAGTGAACTTGATTCATACTGATGAACAGGGGAAAAATAGAGATCTTTACAATTGGTTGGCTGTATCACTGTGTTTCTTTTTATGTTGTAAATAGTGACATCCATGGAGCTGCCATAATTTCTTCAGGTTACTTGCATTTCTGTGCAAAAAGAGGGTGTTGTACCTGATGTCCTGGAGAAAGCCTTTTGAAGAAGATTTATTTTGTGCAAATAGGAGCCCTAAAAGGTGCTAAAATTTTTGAAACTTACTGGGCTAGATAATTAACATTTTGCCTCATTTACACCTCTAAAACCTTCCATTTTTACGTCTTGCAGCAAGCATCTTCCTGAAAATGTCAGGCTCTGCATAATGGAAGAGTTCTAATTTCAGTTTCCTATTAGTAAAACATCTTAATAAAAATAGGTTGCTTCCTGCTATATTTCATTCAGCTGTTGAATATAAGCTAATGTATTCTCATGTACAAAATCCTTAGAAAACATGAACATATTCCTATTCTCCACGGGCAAATTTAGAATTAACAGAAAATGTTTCATAAATTTCTCTTCATGATTTTTATTCAAAATACCCTGTAAAAGATGAGGAGAGCATATAGCTCTGGTATTGGGCAGGCCCAACTCTGCAGTGGGCTACTGATTTGGCTGTTTACCTGAGCTGCTTAAACCTATGCTGCTGGCTGAGAGGAGGGCAAGGCACAGCCTTCTGTCTCCGGCCATGATCTCTATCTCTGCATGGAGAAGCAAAGCCCGAATCTCTGCCCTGTTGTGGCGTGTACCACTTGCTGGTGAGGCTGACTGGCTGAGTCCAGCAAAGTGGGAGAGAAGGAAGAGATGATGGGGGAATAATGACCACAGGCAGCACTTACTGTGGGGACCTTCAGACTGACAGTTCCCCACCTGCCACAAATTTGCCCCAGGGCTCATTGTTCCACCCACGTTTCCCTGCTGCTGACTTTGAACTCCCACCTCTGCCTCCTGCAAAGTGCACATCTGTACTCTGCCATCCCAGAATCCCCAACAGTGCTGCTGTTTTCAATAGGTAGGCCTAGTTTTTCTGAGGAATCTGGTCAGCAGCCACTGTAGATGACAGTGTAACTAAGAATATGTCTTCATGGGGCAGAGTTATACTGCTTTTAGGAGCTACAAGAACAATCATCTTTTCTGGCTAAGGGCGGAAGGCAGTTACAAGTACTTCTGCCCACACCATGCACTAGGAGTGTGTGTTTTCCCACTGTTCTGTAGACCAGGGGTTCTGTTTCTTGCTCTTAGCACATGTCCAATTTTTTTGTAACTGAACTGAGATATATATAAGGATAGGGGAGGCAATGTGAGAAGAAAGACAAAGTAGACAGGCAACAGCTTCCCAGGCTGACAAAATGTCTGAGCATTTTATGCTTCTCCAAACCTTCCACTTTATTTCACTCTCCCTGCAAAGCAGATCAGTGCTATTAGGAAGCAGACAAGGGCACATAGCTTTGTGGCATGTGGTACTTGTGCTTCCTCATCACTTTATGTATGATGCCTGTGTCAGCACAGTCACCACTAGAAATTTGAGTAAGCTGTTTGTTCTCGTTCTTGGAATACAGAAGTTGGTTTTAGGCCCCATTATGGAGGAGCTTTGAGTTTCTTTGTGGTGTAAGGTGCCATTGGAAGCTGAGTATTACTGACTTTTATAATATCTACCCAGCTTTCTTCTTTTTTTCCGCTTTTTTTTTCTTCTGCTCTTATCCAGTTAATCAGTATAATGAGATTTGCTTACAAAGTTACAATGACTGCAATCTTTTTTGGATACATTGTTCATGTTTAACAGCTGAGCCCAGATGGTGGTGGTCAGTGGCATGAAGTCTAGTTGGAGGCCAGTAATTAGCAGTGTACCCCAGGAGTCAATATTGTGTCCAGTCCTTTTTGCCACCTTTATTAGTGATCTAGATGTTGTGGCAGAGTGTATCGTCAGCAAGTTTGCAGATAGACGAACCTGGGGAGATGTGGCTGATGCACCAGAGTGTTTCACCTCATTCCAGATGGACCTCAACAAACTAGAGAAATGAGCTGTCAAGAACCACATATCCAACAATAGGAAGTGCCAAGTTCTGCACGTGGGGAGGAACAACTTCATGCACCACTGTTTGCTGGGGCCTGAGCCGCTGGAAAGCTGTCTTTGTGGACACCAAGTTGAGCATGGGCCACCAACATGTCCTTGTAGCGGAGAAAGCTAGCTGTGTCCAGGTTGCATTAGGAGCTCTGCTGCCAGTAGGTCAAGGGAGGAGATCCTTCCCCTCTACCCAACACTGGTGAGGCCACACCTGGAGTGCTGGATCCAGTTCTGGTCTCCATGGTACAAGACAGACATGGACATACTGAAGAGAGTCCAACAAAGGTGCACTAAGATGAAAATGCACTGGATCATCTCTCTCAAAAGAGAAGAGGCTGAGAGACCTGAAACTTCAGCATGGAGAAAAGACCCATAAAGGATGTCATCAATGTGCACGCATACCTGAAAGAAGGGGGTAAAGGAGATGCAGCCAGGCTCTTTTCAGTGGTGCCCAGTCTCAGGACCAGAGGCAGTGGGCACACACTGAAACACAGGAGGTTCCCCCTGAACATCAGGAAGCACTTTTCCACTGTGAGGGTGACTGAGCGCTGGCGCAGGTTCCCCAGGGAAGCTGGAGAGTTTCCTTCCTTGGAAATTTTCAAAAGCTGTCAGAAAACTGTCCTGGGTATCTGGCCCTGACTGTCCCTGCTTGAGTAGGGGGCTTGGACCAGATAACTTCTAGAGTTCTCTTCCAACCTCAATCAGTCTGTAATTCTGTGATTAAAGTACAATTTTACTATCGACAAGTCATTTCCACTTTATTATATTTTAATAAGCATCAACCTTGAATTTATTGAGAGCAGCAGAAGAAAGACAGGTAACTGGTTGGTAGGAATGGACTTTCAATGGCAAGATGAAATGTGCAGTTAGAATAGCAGCAGTGAATGCATTGCTGTGCGATAAACTTTAGAAATAATATCCCTTTTTTATCTTCAGCCAAAAGAGGTTTTCTTTTCATCTTGAGCAGTAGCTGCATTTCTCAGGAGAAACTTGTCATCTTTCACCCTCACTTCACAGCATTGTCCTGTACAGAAATGTGGGAGCTCTTCTGGACATGTGCAGTGGAAAGCAGGCCTGTGCTCTTCCCAATATATCAGTCTTTGATGAGGAGATCTCATAAAGGCTTGTTACACGCAAAGTATGGTCTCCTCACGTTTTCTGTGTCCTAGTAACATGTCCCATCTTCTCTTTCACCATGTATAGCGCTGACAGGAAACTGAAAACTCTTCCACCTTCATTTAATAGAATTGCTGTGGGGTCAAACCTTTCTTCATATCTGATAAAAAGACTCACTGCAAGAAATAAATATAAAATTTCTGGTTTGTTTCTCTGCATTGGCATTGAATATAAATCCATAGACTACAGCTTTAGACTAATTAAGTCTCTCTAATGAGGTCTCTTCCTGTTATTGCAGACCATGGACAAATTGCCAGATATATATACATTTGATTTTCAAAATGGAAAATGGATCATAAGGATGAAAACATGCTTACATTAAGAAATGATAATAGTAATCTAACTTAGAAACATCTGGTTTAGCCTTAGTGGAACACAGGCTGGCCTCTTAAAAGCTACATTTATTTGTTTGTGGCTATAATTGAGTGGAGCTCAAAAAACCAGACAGACTTTACTCAAAAAAGTTCTTTTGAGCTGGGCTCTAAGTTGCCAGATTTTGGAACAAAGGGAATCTTTATCTCAAACTTTCTAAACTCCTGGAAGTTAATATTGTAACACAAAGCCTGTCAAATGCTTATCTATCATCACTATTACAACACTATAATGTTTTAGGTAGATATTTATCATGACATAGCTTTAATGAAAACTGTGGTTTAAAATCACAGACCTCTGTGTTTACACCTATGAAATGAAGTGATGTAAGTACACACATCTGGTGGGGTGTTTTTGTGTCAGGGATATAGCATACTTGTGCAGTACTTGGGAGAAGACTCCTCATAAAGCAGACATTAAAAGCACACTGAATAATTTTATTTTTTTTTTAAAAAAAGCATTTTATATGCAGTACACTTTTGTCATGTCATATATAAAGGTATTACTTGGCTTCACAAGTGCTTGCATTTGCCAGTTGTTACCTTCATGGTTAACTTTATGATTGCAATTGCTGCATTGCAACCTAATACGAGAGACCATTTGTAATGCTTTGTGATCTCATATTCCTCATTTCTGCCTAAGCCTTTCTGGCCTCACTGCATAAAAAAAATACATTTTTTAAAATTTTTTATATTAGTATGTTGATGTGTTTAGTCACAGATTTTTACTGATGGCTGAATAAATGAGACTTTGGGATTGCTCCATTTAAAGTGGTTGGAGCAAATCACAGATCAGAGGAGATAGAACTGGCCTTTTATGACTTGAACAGGCTGGGTTTTCTACACAAAACTCTTACATAGGTTTCCACAGATCCTTTATACATTTCACAGAAATATTTCAAAGTAAAAACTTTTATATCTCTCTTTAACATAGTGTGAGAGCCTAGCTAAAAAGACACGGATACTTTATTTCAGATTTGTGTGCTGTGCTTTAATCTTCTGCCCTTTAAAATATAACCCACAATAGAAGGTTACCAGATTGTCTTCTGCTTTCATTGCAGTGTACAGTCTCCCTTTAATAAATAAATAAATAAATGTATAATTGTCTCATTTATGAGCATTGTAATTTTATTAGGGCTGAATCCTGAAAGTTGCTGAGGACCAGTATTTCCCATATTTTTCAGTGAATGTAAGTGTCTTCTCTGACATTCTCAGGAGCCTGATTGTTATACTGGTATATAGCAGATGGACATGACAGGGGGTGAGCTTTGGCAGCACTGTAAGGCAGATATCAGCTTTATTATGACCATCTCCAAGGGAGAGACAAGCACTCCAATGGAACTTCAAGCTGCTACTTCCAGTTTATTTTGGGGGTCCTTTATCTAGGTGCATGTTACTATGGTATTCTTAACCATGACAGGTGAACAATTGGCTGTTCAAAATACTACTGTCGTCTTATTTCAGCATTTGTGAAGTATTATATATTTATGTAGTTCACTTGAGTGTACTTTTCTCAGTTAAACTGAATTACTGTTCTTAGTTTGACAATATTAGTAGTGTACAGTGCAAAGAAAGCCTAAAAAATTTGCATACAGGCTATTATTTTGATTCAAGAATATAATGGTTATTTCTGATTTACATAAATGAAGAAGCAATATGTTTCGTATGGGATTCATCACCAGCTTTGAAGAAGTAGGGAATTCTACTGCAAAATAATTTTGGAATGACACTGCAAAATTTTAAAGACAAAATTAAAAATTACTGTTATATTGTGCATCTCTTTCTACACACAATATAACAGTCATTTAAAGATAAAAGAAATGTGAAAGGATAAAAGAAATGTGAAACCTTTTTCTACTCACATTTCTTTTTTCAGAAGTATCATTAGAAACATTTCTTTTAAATGCGTAGAACTACTTGTCTGTGTATTCTGGGTTTTATGCATTGAAACGCCACTGCTTCCACAAACGCCACGCTTAAGATACAAATCAGAATTTGTGTGTATTTTCAAAAAGGTATAAACTTAAGCAACTCAATTCTCTCTTGTAGAAACAGTTCATAAAGTGAGATGAGAGTTGGTGCAGTATTCTCACAAAAATCATTCATAGCAATTCCTATAGAATCTAGAAACTGCATAGGAAAGGTTTGCTTGAGTTCTACTGGGAACGTTACAGGCATCTCTGCATTTCAGTTTTTCTAAGTTAAAGACTTCTGCTTACTTTGTCCATCACTTACTACCATCAAGAAAAAATTAAATCTTAAGACTTCTGCAAATGTAAAAAATTGTTCATTTCTAAATGTTTATGCTTCAGATGTGTTGCTTAGTTAACCTGAAACAGCTTTGAGAGCCTTCATGCTAAGTTTTGCATGACATTTATGCAAAACCTGAAAGGATGCAAAAATTGGGCAGATAGTGAAAAATGAATAATGGCTATGTGTTTTCTTTTATAATACTAGGTTTTATTTGAACAAGTGGGGTATAAATTGCTATAAAACATTTTTTTTTTCATTTCTTTTTAGGTCTAACTGCGCTGAAAATATACGTAAGCACATCTTACATACAGGAAAGCATGAAGGAGTAAAAATGTATAACTGTCCTAAATGTGACTATGGAACCAATATCCCTGTGGAGTTTCGTAACCACTTGAAAGAATTACACCCAGACATTGAAAATCCTGATCTGGCATACTTGCATGCTGGTAAGGTCGTTCTTCCCTTTGCTTACAAATTCTTTTCTGTATGGGCATGCTTAAATGATTGCAGTAAGAAAGCTAGTTGTTATGTTATTATCATTTATTCTGAAGAACATAATTTTAAAATGGGCTTTGTCCTCTTCAAGTTTTCACAAGGGGTGAAGGTTATGCATCAAGTACTGAAATCCTTTCATGTTTCATAAGCAAAGCTTGCTGTTCAATATATAAGCATTGGAAGTGTGTGCCATTTATATGCCTCATTTTGAAATCTAGTTGGACTTCTATAAAAAAATGTTTTCTGAACATTTTTATTAAATCCTTCTGCCCAACCTATTTGTCCAAGAACAGAAAAACAAAATTACTAAGAAATACAGTCACAAAATAATGTACCACTTTAAAAATTCTTCAATTTCATTATAAAAAATTGCTTTGGAAACAAAAATTATGGGAAAGAAGTTGAGGTGTTTCCAGTTTAGGAACAAGAGGTTTTTTAGTTGGGATTCTACGGTTCAGAATAGAAGGCAGAAGTTTAATAGGAGCGTCAAGTTAGGAGAAAATGTAAGAGTTCAATGGCAAAAGGTTAGGAGAAATAATACAAAATTAGGCTGGAGCTTGAATGAAATGTGATCTTAACTCAGGAGAGGCAGATAACTTAGACATCACTGGGCGGGAAGACAAGTCAGAGCAGAGGGAAAAAAGAACAGATGGTGAGAAGAAAGAGTTGGGGAATCCAGAGGAGGAAGAAGCTACATGGGCCAAATTCTCCGTAAGATGCAAATTAATCTTCAATTGAAGTACGACTATTAGTACTGCTGTGTCAGATTTTAATCTTCTTCTGTAAGGAATTGATCTCATAATTTGAGATCCTAATACTTCTAAAAACCCATAGCTTAGACGGCTTTCTTTCAGCTTTGTGCAGTGTGTATGCTCAAATTATTTTAAAACCTCTCAGTCTTCTCAAAATGACTTCTTTCTTTCCTGACTAGAAGCAGTGTATTATTTGTACCATATATTTCTATTTGCCAAGTATTTCACTTCATTTTGGAACCAATCATCATGTCATGTCAGCATATGGTGGGTAATATCTGGATGTGCAAACAAAATGCCAGTTGGCGGAATACCAATTTCAAAATAGGTCAGAAAACCGGTCACATTTCACCGTAGTTCTCATTAAAGTGAATGAATATTCAGCTCTGAGCTTAAATCCAGACACTGTTGGATTTTTACTACAATAATCCCCCTTAAAATAATATGAAAACTTATAATGCTTTCAATAGAGAGCTATATAGACATAACATAGATAGCTATAACTGGTAGAATCACAAGAATTTTTCCAAAATTACAGAACGTGTGTAAGTTTTCATGTTATTTGTTCAAGACTATCTAAATAAATGAAGTTCTCATTGCAGCATGCTGTGGTTAAAACTATTCAACTTGCTTGTCTTTGCAACAAAGGAAACCTGTCATCAGTGTGGTGTATACTAACAATATCTATTTTATGTACATTCATTCTTATACTGTAGAAATTCCCTTCCACTAAACAGGGTGCTGTGCAAACATTTTAGTACTAGCAAAAACTGGTTGTCACCTAATTCTTGCCAAGCTGGCCTAGAATTGGTATGCAACAGAAATGTTGAAATATTGTTTGCATAATCCTATTGCTAAAAGGGTAATACTGTATTTTCCTTTCAGGAAGAAACACTGTTAAAGTGGGACCTAAGTGGTAATTGTGCATTCACATCAGACTTTAATTAAAGAGGTTTTAATTTCTTCTTTTCAATCCTTTTCTGACTGCTGGACATCTGAGAGTTAAAGGTTTTACGAAAGATTTTTAGAGGAATGAGGGGATAACTCCCATGCCCTGGCCAACATCCCTTATCAAAAAAAGATTTGTTCTTTGTCTGGTTCATGGTTACTGATTATTTACCATGGCCATTGGCTGCACCCACAGAGAATCCAGAACATGACACAGAAACTTTTAGGATGCTAGGAGTATGAAAGTGTCATACAAGATTGATTATTTTAAACATATTTGTCTCTTTTCTGTTCTAATATTGCTTTGTAACAGGAAAGCCAGCCCCTTTACTTCTTTGAGCAGAATAGAAATAGAGTAAGTCTCATCACTGGCAAAGAGGCAGCCACCAATTCCAGCCACTTTGCAGAACCAGTCACAAACTCCTTCAGCACAAGCCACCAAAAGTGAAGGTGTGGAGTCCTTTAAGATGTGTGTGGGACTAAATATCAAGCCTCTTTCTTATCTGTAAAATTAAGATTATCATTTGGATTTCTAATTCAAAACTAATACTCTTTGTAATATAATGCTCTCATTCTAATTTCTGCTTAGTTTTCTTTGCCTGCTACTCTCCTGCTTTATGGGGTCAATGGCAGTAAGGAGCTTGAAGAAGCTGCATTTTGAAGGGAGAAACTGTGGAAGCTGGAAGGCAGAACAAGTTAGGTTCTATATGAGTAAGGATGATTCTGTAATTGATACGTGATAGCACTTGCTGTTCTACATCTTTGAAATCCTGTATAATGTGGGGAATTGATACATGGAAATACCACAAAACCATGCGCAAAATAGGTGCAATGCCTTCAGACTTTCTTTCCTCTTTTTGTTATAGGCTGTGTCATAGAGGGAGGTATGTAACTAACTATCCAGCTATATTCCTTATAAACCCAATGAAGTATCATTATGTATTTTCAAACAATGGCAGTATAGAAAATACTTTCGTCTCTTCTTTTTGAAATGTGCTGCATTTGAGCAGCAGACCTTTTATATACACAAACCAACAAAGAGATGTAAGTATCTGCACATAGAATTATAGATTGAATTTGCTAGATTACACTTCAAATACCAGCTTATGTGTCCAATCTCTAATTTTTTTACAAATCACCATCTTTTTTAAAATGTCATTCTCTATTGTTCTGTAAAAGCTTTATGCCTCTGTGACCGATTTTCTCAAGGTCTGTGTTAAAATTAAAAATTTATTTGAAAATAAGCCACAAATCCAGTGATTGTTGATTGTCCCCAATATTCATTTATTTTCCTTTTAATATCACATTTGAGTTGCCAATAGATTTTATAGCTGTTCTAGAACAGAAGTGAGCTTACTGCAGTTAATGTTTTAGTCATGGAAATTTGGTTCCAATGAAAACTATTCATGTTATTCTTGTAATCAATGTGCAAATCTGAAAATTTGTCATTACAAATGGAAAATTCATATGAGTGAATTGTCATATTATGTTGATTACTATAATTTTAGTGATTTTTTTTTAATGAGGCGGTTTGATAAAGAAATATTTCTGATTTGCTCACTGTGGACTTGTCTGTATGGCAAGTCTGAAAGCTGAAGAAATCTTTGGATTGATTCTTGTACGCATTGCATTTCCAGACGTCTTAGATATGTTTTTTTCTTCCAACTGATGCAACATCTCGGTACTCAGTTGAACTGAGCCTGAATGTTTTGAGCAGTGGGACAGGGGAAAGGCTTGTAACTGCAGTGGAACTTGAAAGGTATCAGTACACAAGCTCTCTTTCTCAGTGCTTTGTCTGCTTTGCGGTAGCATCACTTGGTAGTGATGATTACAGTTTGAACTAAATGTTCACCATTTAGGAGCTCTTGTCTTATAAACATTATGATACTATTATGATGCATTATTTATATCTAAAGAGTGTAATATCTATGGCTTGACATCTCCATTATTCCAGTAGCTGCAGAGACCATGGCATCTCACTGTGTTCATAGTAGTCTTCTGTGAATACTAAAATGGCCGTAAGGCAAAAAGCTCTTCCGAGAGAAGAGGAGCAGTTTGCTTGTTATTGTTTTCATGATCATGTGGAAAGTTATGTGATGATGCTCTTTTTTTCTGTATCGTTACTTCTGTGCTGCACTGTTAAAAGTGAACGTGGATCCCAAGAATGAGCGCTACTCCAGGAAATCAGAATAACCCTGGTTTTTACTGAGTGACTGCCATAATGGGCTTGCTCTCTTATCTGCATTTTCCCTTGTGCAAAATAGGTGCAGTGCTGACACAGTTTGAATCACAAATCTTTTGCTTGCAAATGGCTTCGCAACAGTCAGTTGTGATTAGGGAACTGTTTAAGGTGTTGAATGAAAATTTGGAGATATTTTGCTAAATTTAGACTTGGCAGTTATGCAAAATCTTTCTTGGAAGTCTTTTAGTAAAAAAAAAGAAGGAAAAGCAAATTAATTCATTGTACTCTTTGGTAAGTCTGTTTTGTCTTTGAAAGTGTTGAAGTTGCACAGCATGTTTTGAGAGTCTGCTACCCTGGGCCCTGCTAGTAGAAGTGAAGGATCTCTTACTCTATGGATCTTGGCAGATCTAAAAGTGTGAGCCACTTCCCTTGCTTCACAGATGTGTTTATGGGAATTCTTGGAAGTATAGCTTTGTGTGCCTGTGACTCCATGAAAATTATAGGTGCTCGTGGGGTTGGGCATCTACAGAACAAAGATCATGACGGTCGTGTTTTGGCAGTTGGCTGCCTACATGGGGATTGAACGCTTAGTGCTTATGAAGAGTTACATAATTCATGACCAAAATGATAGATAGGTACTTGATTATAGTGTATGAGTTGCTTCACAGGGAGAAAATATCAGACATGCACTACTCTTAATCTAGCTGAGAAAAGTCTAAGAAAAATCAGTTACTGAAAGCATAGTCAGGCAAATTGAAATGAGAAACAAGGTGGAAACACTTACATAGGAAGTTGATTGAGCTCTGGCAGCAGCTAGCAAAAGAAATTATCCCTGTTCCATTCCTTTGAGCCTTGAGAAGACTGGATGTCTTTCTGGAAGGCAGGTTTTAGGAGGACCCAAGGCTGCTGGGTTCGCTGCAGAACTAATTAAGTGTTATTTAAGGGCTTTGATATGCCAGAAGTCAGACTATTATCTAATAGTCCTTTCTGCTCTTAGATCTTGAAGCAGTCTTAATCTACAGCCTTTTAGTATGGGTTGTGTTTGTGAATCTCAAGTACTTTGGTGTTGTGATAGCAAAGGAGTAGCTGAGGAGACACGTATATCCCAAAGTGTTCTTTCTCATAGAGAACACACTTCCATCCTCAGTGCTAAACTCTTTCTCTCTCTGCGCCTGAAGTACCTGTGTCTGAGTAGAGATACACTTGTCTAACAAAAGTTTCTTTCTGGTGTGTTGTTAAATCCTCAATAAAATGCACCGGTATGTACATTCATTTAATTAATTAATATAAGGTGTTTGAAGAATCCTTATGAAATTCTGCTCTTTTGGTTGTTAGTTGCCTTACTGTGTTATTGGCTTCTGAAATTAGTGAAAAGACAGTTCAATTAATCATCTATCCACCAAGCTGGGCCTACATCCTGCTCCTTTCTTTTTTAGATTAGGGGAACAGAGTTAAGGGATTGTTTAGTTCTTTCCAGAGAGCAGTGGAAAGGAGACATTTACCTCAGCCCTTTCTATGCATGTTTAAGAAATATTTTTCCAAACTATAAGTGCAGTTTTTGAAAGGCTGTGCTCACAATGCATTTCACTTTCAGTTTCTGTAGTTTTTGAGGAACAAGGCTGTACTAGTTACCCACAACATGATTACATCATCAACACTGGACAAAATTGTGATCCTATCGGTGGTAACAATTGCAATATTCATGATTGGAATTCTGAAAGTTCAAATAGTTAATACCAAATAAAATTGTGATCTTTATCCCACTTGACAGCTACATTTATCAAATTATTAGAGAAAAAATTGATTGCTACAAGTTATGGTGTGATCTATTATGTGATTTTATCAGGGTATAACTCTATTGCCAAGTGGAAACTGAAGACTTAGAATGTGAATTGGACACACATAACCTCATAACATAACGATTATACTAGTGTCCTAGTGCTTTTCTACTTCAAATTTTTCTTTTGTTTTTTCTTCTTCTTTCTCTTGCGTCTTCTGACTCTGTAGTGGAAAATATAAAGTTGAAAAAAAAAAACTTGAAAAATGAAATAATAAACCGCGGTTTATTCTTACACTCTCTGAATTTATCAAGCTACAAAAGTATAAAATCAATGAGTACTATTTATCAGTGGAGTAATGGAAATACGAGTCAGTTGAGTACCTATGCAAACTTGTAATTCATACCTGAAGTCGAGCCCCCAAAGAATGGATACACAGTCTGTTTGCAAGCATGTTTAACTTTTTTCTTGGAATAGTAATGTTCTTATTCTTTATCGCTGTTTAAATAAAATACTTTAAATAAAATATACTTTAAATGCTGTAATTTGAAACAATATTAAAAATCTGTCATTGCTAGATATAGGCAAATCAGATAGAAGCTTTTATAGTAGAATATTGCTTTGGTTTCTAGTCAGATAAAACATTATTTTTGATGGCTGGTGTACTTAAAAAAAAAGGCAGCAGCAGCTTTGCTTCAAACAGGTTTGTTCTTGTCATAGCTATTAGTGCCAGTCTTTCAATAGCATGTCATGTTGATTGGCAGACACTCCCTTTCCTCTTTTGTGAAGAATAATAATTTTAGTGTGTGCTTGAAATAAAAACCTAGTATAAATGATTTTCTGTTTGTAAAGGAGAAAACTAGGTTCCTTATAACCTATGTAGATTGCATATTATTGTGTTTCGGGAAAAATTAATCTGTGTTTTAAAAGAAAACCTGTAACTGAAGTAATTTCATTGTTTTTATGACTGTCTTCTATTTGGAGGGTTTGCAAGCCTGGAGCTTCCATGGCCAGTATCCTTATTTAGGTGGTCATGACAGCTGAGTTAGGTCTTTCCAGGTAGCAAGTAAAGTGAAAAAAAAAATGAGGTCATGAAAATATTTTTTCTTTTTTACTATTATGTAGCTTTTGCTACTGCTGTTGAAAAGCTTAAGGACTCCTTTCATAGTCCCTTAGTTCCTTTTCCTGAGCAGTCAGCATATATTGCAGCTGAGTGACATGAAAGAAGGTGTTGAAATATTTTGATGCAAATATTAAATCATCTAATATGCAAACTCCGCCACTATTAATATTTAGAATATAGTTTTAAATGAAGAGGAATTTCTACTGCCTAGACCAATGTATAGAACACCTTTTAATGCCTCTGTTCAGTAGAGGTTAAAATGCCTGTCATTTTGTGCACCATTTTTCCATCAGAGAGTTGGTGTGAAGCTGCAGGGCCATCGCATAAGTGATTTTCATCTTCTGCATAGTACCAGTGGCATTTGTAGTCACAATCTTGCATTCTGTTCAGTGCCTTTCTGCCCATGGCCCATGGCTCTGGGAAATTCCTAGTCTTTTCTTTCTGAAGTACTGTCCCAGCTTGTCACAGAGCAGCTAGTTTTTCGTAGCATGTGTTTTTACTCCTAAGCAGCTTGAATCTCTTTGCCTATGTCTAAACATTTAATTTGGGTGTTGGTGTGCACCTGCTTTCCTGTCGCTCTTCCCTGTGGCATCCTAGTTTCCAAGGTGGGTAACCATTTAGCTGATGTGGAAGGAGGTTATGCCACACAGGAATTTTCTGTTAAGCTGTATGCCCACCTTATTTGCCCTCAAAACACCCTCAGATGGGCATGTGCTTTGCAACTTCGTTGTGTTGCATTGGTATCCACATGCCAGATCCCTGCTGTTACCTCTGCAAGGATGTCAGGTTCACCGATGAAAAGAGGGTAATCTTAGTCCAAGCTATTATTTCATTACACTAATATATAAAATATCCTTTGTGAAGAGTGAGACATATTATTGCCTATTTAGTGCTAAAAATAGGATATCCTAACATAAAACTTTTAAAGCAAGACTGAAATATTAAAGTACAGAAGTAGAAGAAAACCCTTACAACATGACAGCCATGTAGAAGGACACAAATATTTTATTCTGCTAGAAAATACATATTCTTAATAGTATGTGCCAAATATAAGTAATAAAAGGAAATATTAATATTCAAATACCAACATATTAGAATTCTGAGGAAAACACACAAAAATGGGATGTCAGGGTCATCAAAAAAACTTTTCAAACAAGTAAAAACCAGAAATTAACCTTTACAGAAGGAATAAAAAAGAGAAATGTGTAGTGCATAGGAGTATTTCATGATATTTTTATGTTGAGATTGCCCTATACTCTGAATACCTAAATTGCTTTCCTATTAGGAGAAGCTCTTGTAAGAATAGGGTTCTTGGCATATCATCCGGGGAAGTTATGATGGAGTCCTAAGAAAGATAAAGTTCTTAGGTTTTCTTTCCTTTTTTTTTTTTTTTTTCATTAGAGTGTAGTATGCAACTTAAAGAAGAATGTGAAAATGTTGATTTGGAAAGTGTTGTAAATTTTTAGTATAGAAATATATAAACCACATATTATATAAAAAGGTATATAAATATTTATGTAATTATATGCAGGTAATACACTAGATAAATATTTTTATAACTTCTATTTCTACGAAAAAATATATAAATAAACCTAAATAATTAATATCACAATGGGGGCATCCCCATTATAAACAAATTATTTAATTACAATGGGATTTGAGCTAACCATACTTCAAAGACCTAGGACACTGTATTTCAGTATAACCACATAGCTGAGTGTATTTTGCCTACATAATGCTACCACTTCTTGGCCTCTTTAACTATGGCTGTGTGTTATTTAGAGGGCACTTAAAATTTTCTCTTCCTGTAAGGTGCTGCTATCATCTCCGCAGCCTGCTCTGAGAGACTGACTCTTGAAAAATAAACCATTAACGTTTGTAAATCTGCTTTCATTTGCTTGCAAGCCATTGTCTGAATTTTCAGATTTTTAAAAAAATGCACAAAGGAATTATTTGTTTGATACACAGAAAATGACACAAATAATAGCAAATAATTTTGCATAAGAAAAGTGTTGAAGCAAACACAGGTAATGTTAGGTATAGAAGGATTGAATCCAGTGTTACTTCTGTGCTCAGTGCCTTACTGCTTCAGGTCATGAGTGAGGAGAAGAGTCCTCAGCAATAATTGCTCCAATGAATCACAAATCATTGGCATTCCATGCTGATTTTTAAAATTTCTTTTGGGCTTTCTTTTTGTTTGCTTTCATTGATCCAATGTGTGCTGCACCGACTTTCCATTAATTTCTTGACGTGGCATCTTGGATCTTGACCTTTGTAAGTAAGATGCCTTGTCTGACTGATACCCATGTTCTTTTGTACTTCTAATTCCTCTTTTACTTCCAATAGTTCTTCATAATTTTTCCCATCTTTTCATTTACCAGATCTTTGGTACCTTTCAAATGCTAAATGCTCTCCCATATATCCTTAGTAACCATGCTGGATTTTTCTGTCCTTTTTAATATTTAGGTTTTATTGGATGAATGTAGATTGCACCTTCTCTAACTGTACCTTAAATAATTGCCACTTAAGGGAATTAAGAAGTACAAGGGAAGGAAAATGCTGACCCATAGACTAAGCAGAAGGAAAAAACGTTCCCACTGGGTCCAATTTCCTAAGAAGGACCATCAGGATAGTGACTAGGGCCTGAAATTATGGGCCGAATGACCTCTAAAAAATTATCAGCTCAAAGGGGAGCTTGTCTCTAACTGTTTGCACTAAAGGAAATTAAGATAGGTAGAAGTCTCACAGAAGAAAGATTGCTTCACTTTCTTGGTGAACATATAAGAGCGTAATATGAAACTATATCTCATATAAATACACTGCACACTGTCTCTAATTCTTGTATCATGTCAAAAAAACATGGAGGCAGATATCATACCTCTTAACTCCCAGGAGACCAGTTAGTGGGGAACCCCTTTTTCTAAATGGGAAGATAGAAAGTGCGTCTACTGGATGTAAGCTATTTTATGCAGGTCTTGCATTTGTTGGGAAGAGTGCATGCTCATCAGTATCTAATGCCAAAGAAATGGCTTGTACTACAGAAACCACTGCAGATTTCATACAGATGTTTTCATTCTCTGAGTCATTGCAGTATGATTTTCGTCTAATATTCTCTTATAGTAAAAAGGGACCTCAAAGTGAGTGCAATTTTCATATAAATTGCATAGGAACTTGACCATTAATGAAAACATTGGGCTTCAGATAATACGAATTGGTGGCTCAGCCTCCACATGTCTTTATGAAAGGTAATGCTGGTTTAAATGGGCGCAATTCCAGTGGCTTGGGTGTGGGAAGTACAGAAGGTGTCTGACGACTAGAGAAAAAGTTGCTGGATATGTTTTTGCAATGTAGTCAAAGGGACTTCTCAGGTATTTGAAGAAGAAAATCAGTTACTGTTTATCACAATCCCTGCTTAAATAACATTTCAGAAGCTTAAATTATTGTTGCTGAAGAGCTTTTCATTAGTGGTCTTTGTACAGTAGCTATAAGAAAGAGTCGGTTGCTATATAGTGTTTGGAATGTTATGTCTAACATACTTAAAGGCATTAAGATAACTACCATATTACATGGTAAGCTATGACCCTGCCTCTTTTATACCTTGCCAAAATGGTACTTCTTATTCAAAGTCTATGAATTAACAGCCGATAACAGTTCTAAGAACACATTTTATAGAAGATTTGAAAGAATTGATCTACTTTGAAGTAATAGTATCTCTAGGAAACATAAAATGAAAGGATCTTTTGATAGCAAAAAAAAAGATAAAATCCCGATTATCTAGTTGTCTCAGGAGACATTGGAAGTTTTTAGGCAAACCTTTTCAATTTAACATTGATTTTAGATTCAGCGTATATATCTGAAATTCAGAACTAGAATTGAAGAATTTGAAGTTAGGTGTTATTGTTTCAATAGTTTCTGGAATGTATGATAAGGTAAAATTAAAAGAGAGGAGCTGCTGTGAAATGTCTGGAGTCCTCACATATTAATGCCTGCTCCCACGACAAAATGCTCATGGAATAAAGCTGCTTCAAGTCAATTTAATTTAGTCTCTTCTGCTAAGGATTTATCTATAAATCCTTACTTTTCCAATAATATTCAGTATTATTTTATTTGTTGTTGACCCTTTTGTTTATAATCCACCTTCCTCTGAGCAAATTCAGCCACTGTCAAAATTGTCACTACAATTTGCTGAGCTACTTGTGCTGGCTTCCACCTGCTCGAGTAAAAATCCTGAAATATGGAGTCATAGATTTATCAGTATGTGCAAATCATGAAATCTCGGTTATCTGTAATTCAGTACAGCCATACTTGTATTATATCAGGAGGGCTAAGACAGCAGGGGAATACAATCCTCTGTTCTCTGTTGTAGTTGTGCAGGGTTCATTTCATATTCCGTTTCCTGCAAACCTTCGAGGTATGGAAGTGGCAAACTTTCTCTGTATATTTTTTGGAATGTCTTGAGCTAGCAATTTTAAGACAAAAATATAGAATCCTAGAATTAGAAAACTGGCAAAACTGGAGTATTTTTGTTAAATAAAGTTATGTCCATATCTGACAGCTGCTGTGCAACAAAAAAAATTCTGAGAAAAGAATGGAACAAAAAAAATTCTGAGGGAAGAATGGTTCCTATTTCTGAAAGTGTTGGTCGGGATAGGGGTACTATGCCAAGCATCTGCGTTACACAAAGAGTAAATGGTTATATGTTAGCATAAGCAGTATTCCTGAGGATCTTGGGAAAGCAGAGGACTAATAATACTTTGATGGAGAGAGTAGAACTCCACATTCTGAAAGTACTTTAACTTTGTTGCTGTCTTCTCACCAAAATTGGAAAAACTGATTGACTGGGGGGGGGGATGGTTTTGTATACAGTAATGCAGAGTCAGGCATGAAGCAGGTTTCAACAGGTGGCTGTGCAGGTGCACATGTGGCTCACAAACTAAAGAGCATCCAGTTTGCAATGTCAGTTCCTGCTTTCTGCAGCAAGTCTGCTGTGCAATATGCAGAAATAATGCCTTAATCTGATGTTGCCACTGTGATAATGGGACACTCTTAGGAATGTTCAAATTCTTAACTTTTTTCTTTTTTTTTCTTTTTAAGTTTTATCTTGTAGACTGTCTTTGCTTAAACTCCCAGCTTTTTTCTTTCTTTCTTTTATTTTTTTTTTCCTTTTCCTAACTAGGGTTTTCAAAATAAATGCAAATCCTTTCATATTAACATGAGTAGACAAACTGAGCTGATTGAAGCTATTTTTGCCAATATTTTTTTAAGGGAAGTCACTGTAGAATTTGCAATCTGAGTGCTCCTGGTGCTGATTGGTGGAAGTAAACCTTTCTTGGCTAATATAAAAGTGCAGATATTATAAAAAGAAATGGGAAATGTAAAATTGTACCTCAGATTAAAATTAAAAGTTTATATTGCTAAAGTTTTTAGAGTGTTTGAAATTAGCTTTCATTACATTACCTAGCATTGCATTACATTTCTCAAAGGGGTTCCCTATTTCTCCAAATAATGTTGTGTGCCTCCTACTGTCTTCACTGGGCAGATATGTCTAAATATCAATGGAATATTAATAGCTGTACTTTTTTTTAAGTTTTGCTAATTCACATCAGTATTTCAGGTATTTCCATGGGGAAGGCAATTGTTGCCCATACACCGGCACTCCAGCTGCATTGTTAAAAAGAAACATGAAAGTAGATTTGAAAGTCACAGATAATTTCTAATAGACTTTGACCACATAGGATGAACGAAGCCAAGTAACAGCCCTCAGGAATTTCTGAATAAAAATAGACTCATTTTAGCACTTACCAGCATTGTTCAAGCATTTACTACTAGATTCCATATTTGCACAAGTATGATAACACATACCATAGGCTTTTAAGGTATTATGGTAGTTTTTAAGGAGCCTGAAGTGTTTAGGAAAGGCCAGGTTATCGGACTAACACATATTTTAATAAGAAATTTCACAGGAGTTACATATAAACATAGTTTCCAGTACTCTAGTAAACAAGTGCAGTGTTATGTATAAGAAATTGCAGTGTTCAGAACAGGGAGAAATAGAACTAATTCAAGTTACCAGTCTGTATGTTGTTATGCTGAAATGCTGTACCTTGCTATAGTATGGATTGTACGTAGCAAGATGTTTTCCACTAATTAAAGGCCTTGGGCTTCTAAGATGCTTAGATCTAAGCACTGTTGTTACAGTTATACAAGGTAGAAGGTATAACTTAAGTGGCATATTTGCAATTTCCAGTAAACTTTTCTTTTTGCTTTACACTGCTTAGACATAGAGATTTAAATGTATTTACCTGTTACAAATGTTTCCTCAAAGTAAGAACTGTGAGTTTCTAAAAGATATTGAAAGATGGGATTTGTCTAATTGGGCAAATTTTCCATTTTATAAGCTGAAATAAATGTCATGAAATATAAAACAGAATTTATTTCATCTATGTCATTCAAGCACACTTATTTTGCCATAGGAATGCTGTATTTATATTTTGCACATTGCTAAAACTGCTTGTGATAAATTTGCGGTTCTGTAGTGTCATGATTTGGTTTAATTTTTATCATATAGAACCAAAATTTCATTGCCAATTTTTGTATTTAAAGGCTTGTTAATCTGCATTGATTTCTTAGTTTGGTATGGATTCTGAGCTGAAAAATACAGTACATCACTGACTATTCTGTCACGTGACAGCGACTGATAAAGCATCCGTGCAGAAAGTGTCAGAAAAGGTTAATATTTATTGATTTTATGGCACTACAACCAATGTAGTTTTGCCATCAAAGATGTATGGCCACCAGCAATGGAATCTGTAAAACTGCAGGTTGGATGCTAGTTTTTATTATAACCTATGCCAGTATTCTGGCCTTAAAAAATGACAGATATTTAATTTAAGACAAAAGGCTTTGAATGTGCAGCTACTGTATACCTGCAACAGGAATTTAGTATTCTAAAATGAAACCCAAGTGCAGCGCTTTAAGTTTAAGGAGGGGAAAAACACGCAACCTTGCATTACAAATGACAATCACATTTAGCCTTTTCATCCACTTAGCTATGTGCTATTGATCTGTAGAAGGTGCCCAAGCAAGTGATAGCTGAAATTATGAGCAATAAAGGGCTTGCTTCTTCAAACAAAAAAGTATATAATTAGTAGGGAGTGGAGGAGGGGGCAGAGCTTGTGTTTGGTTTTAAAGGCATTTAAACAAGACAGACTGAGTGCAACAGCAGTGTTTAAGTGTACACAAGGAGAAATCTGGTTGCCTTGAAGCATAAATCCATGGTCTGGTTGCAGCTTGTATGTAAAAATTAGACGTGCACTCCAGCCTTTACATTTATCTCCATCAGGGTTTGCCTGACAGAAAGACAATCTGTTGGTTTCCCTACTTCAGCTAGGGAGAGGAAAATCCTGTGAAGCTTTGGTTCTTCTAAATGCATCCATAGTTTGCATTTTTATTCTATTTAATTTAGCTGACTCTTGTTATCAACTTTTTCATAACTGATAGTTCTATTGATATTTCTGGAAGGTTTTCAAGAAGATGGAAGAATGCTTGCTGAAGTGCTGAAAATTACCCTACTAAAATATATGTAGGCATACATATAGCAGGTTTGTAAGAAATAGGAGCAGGATCTGGCCCCAGATTCTGAGAACCCCTGTTTCTCTAATATTTATGGCAGAATAGGTGTTTTTTTGGTACAATTTTGCGTGCAAATTTTTCTCCCCTACTTTCTTTAAGGTTCAGCATCAGGAACAACAGTAACAATGGGTTTGGGTTTTCAGCAAAACATAACAATAATTCAGCTGTTAAGAAATTCTTATTCTAACCTGAAGAGTAGAATAAATTGCATGGCATACAGTAAAGATGCTTTAGATCGCGTCTTCTCTGTACCACATTTTTCTGTTGAGCTTTATGCCACCAGTTTGTCTGGGTTCTTTTTCCCCAGACAGCTTACCCATTTTATTGTGCTCATTTAGAGGAAAGAAAAACTGTTTGTCTCCTTGAAAGGCAAGAGAAGAGTGAGTGGAAACCTACTTTTATAGCTAAAATACCATTATAATATATGGCAACTAAAATTCTAAAATTGAACGAGAAGATACAAGAGAAAATCTTAAATCATTTTTTAAAGCCACTGACAGTTTGAAATATTCCCATGAAGATTTCTATTTTTTGTCTTCCTTCCTTGAGCTTAGTAAAATGTGATTTTTAAAATGATTGTTACAATAACTTGTTTAATTTCAATAACTCAAATAAGATCCATTCCTCACAGAACTCCACCTTTTTTATTTTAATGACTGTGTCATTAATCTAACATTTTCCATTTTTATTGTGCTTCATTTTTCCCCCCTTCTGATCACTTTAAATTATGACTTTGAAATGGCGTGCATTCAGCAGCGGCATGCTCTGGCTGCATTTTTACATCCCTTTTACCCCTTTATTCTCATGTTTTTAACTTTCAGTACAGCCAGGTGCCAACAACATCCTGGCTCTGTGACTTCCAGGCTACAGCTCTGGATGGCAGCTTAGTGACAGAAGGTTTTTCAAACACTTTATTTCATTTTTTTAATATTAAATATCGCTGCTATGAATAATTTGTTGTACTTTGCAACACCTTCACCCCAAAATTGGTTATTACCTTAGGTAATGGTTGATATGTTGTTAGCTGATTTTAACAAATGATTTGCGGGAATTATTATTTCATAATGTAATACATCTTTAGAGCCCAGCAATACATAACCAAAGCCATATATTTATTTTGGATTGTGTAACCGTGAGAAGATGCCTTTGCTTAAATAATTATCATTCACTGAGTAAATAAAATTATTACTAACTTTGCTCACACAAATTTGATAAAAAATAAGGGATAAGAAAGAAAAGAGCTTTGTTGAGACTGCATCTCACTGAATGATTACACACGCTAATGTGTTCTCTTTGTGACTGTGTGAAATGGTAAAGAAAATTAAGATCCTAGAAACTTCTTAGAATTCAAATTCTACTTGTAATTCCCAGGTTTTTTGATTGATCTTCAGATACAGGATATGAAATGGTCCAACAAGTTAGGATTAGGATTCATCTATGGTAATACTGCCTGAAGCACCTCTGTATATGCATTGTGCATGGTACCAGCAGTGCTTCAGAATCACTGTGTGTCTATGACGTCTGATACAAAGTGCAGGATAAAACATAGTATCTGCTTATATTTCATTAAGAAAAAGTCACTGTGAGCCAGGATTTATAACATCGTATTTCAGATCTGAGTCAAGGTATAAAAACAAAACAATGATATTGAAATCACCATACCTCTATTTACAAAACCCCAAAAGTAGCAGATTATTTTATTAATAATCAGCAGTGTAGCTCTACTTGGAGCATTAAAACGCATTGGTGATCATTAGTGTTATTGTGTTGCTGCCATTTGTGGGTAGATTTTTGGGGCAAGTCTGACTGCAAGCGCCTGTGCATCAGCTCTTCCTGCCCTTGGTACAAATCGGCTCAATTTGGGAACTTATTTCACCGAGGTAGTGAAGACTGAATCCAGGCTATTAAAACCGGAGCCTGTGAACTTCAAAGCAGCAGTGCTGAGGGGCTAGCCTAGACTAATCATCCCCAGAGAAGCCAGGAACAGTATTGCATTAGTGTAGCTAGCTACATGTCTCCTGCGTCAGTGTGGGTTTGCCTCTGGCCAAGCCATCGTGCAGCAGGGAAGTGAGGGGTCTGAGGGTCTCTGTACTTCGAAGGAGAGACTGTTCTGATGGAAGTGATTTACTGGCACCTCCAAAGTATTATTCAGTTATTAGATTGGGGAAAAATGGTACCTTCTCTGGAATGCCACAAGATCACAAGAGGTACTTGTGCCGATACAGGGTGAGAAATGGACGGAAGTCTTTCCAACCTCACACAGTCCTGCTCACTGCTCTTAAGCCTGTATATTCTGTCTCTTCTGCTGGGGTGCACAAAGTCCCTCAAATGGGGCATAAGGATGCCTTGCTGCTAGGTAAATATTGCATCTGCCCTCACAGACCTGTAGAATATGTATGCTCTGACATTCAATTCTTAGTAATCTTTGTTGTTATTTTCTTTAGTTAATCAATTATATTTCTATTTATCCACTGTTTCCCTTCAGTGTTTCTTGCTACATCATGAAATAATTTACTCAGCTTTTCCTGGTCCTTCTTTCTAAAGTTATAAAGTTGATTGCATTCCTATATTGACTGGAATGTTACAAAGCAGTTAGTTTTTATTGTTTCTGTAGTGCAAAATGCGTGATTTTATTGTTCATTTTTATATCTTAATATATATGATATATATTGTATGTGATTGAAGCTGGATATTAGTATTTATGGTCCTTGATCAAATAATGTAATCTTTAAGCACACTTTACACCTGTTTCTCCTCTGGGATTATCTTTTCTCTTGATTTTGTTACAAGAGGAGTAATTGTTTTGGGTAAATATACTTTATCTTACTTATGGACATGGCACTGTTGGAACAAGTCCAAAGGAGGGTCATGAGAATGATCATGGGATTGGAGCACCTCCTGTATGAAGATAGGATGAGAAAGTTGGGGCTGTTCAGCCTGGAGAAGAGAAG
>JANRGW010001541.1:1554-33636 GCA_024733675.1 Psilopsiagon aymara | reverse complement strand
GAACTTCACCTGACTGCCATGATTTTTCAAATATGATGGACAGTGGCTTAGCAACTTCATTCACCAGCTCCTTCAGGCCCCATGGATGGATTTCATCAGGTCCCATGGACTTGTATATGTTCAGGTTCTTCATACGGTCTCGAACCAGATCCTCTCCTACAGTGGGCCCAGGGTCTTCATTCTCACTGTCCTGCGTCTGCCTTCCAAGACTTGGTTGGTGTGGTCAAAGCATTTGCTAGTGAAGACCGAGGCAAAGAAGTCATTAAGAACCTCAGCCTTCTCCAAATGCAGGGTAGCCAGTTCTCCTGATAGCTTCCAGAGGGGGCCTGTGTTGTCTCTAGTGTGTCTTTTATTCTTTTTTTATTCTTTATTCTTTTATCCCTATAATGTCTTTTTATCTTGTCCTTTCTGGGCTTCTGTATTTCCTGTCTCTTGTAGTTGTCCTTTTACCTCTTCATTCTTTGGTTGTTTTTTAGCATGTCACTTGGAGTATTTTCCTCCTTACTCTCTCTAGCACTTTGTGAGAAGTCCTAACAGCTTGATCCTTGAATCCTTTCTCTTCTCTGGATAATCTTCAATGCCTGTTCCTATACAGACAGTGGCAAGATCTTCTGCTTTTCCTAAGACTTATCTTCTTTGTCCAGAGTGAAGCCTCAGCTATTCTTGCTGATATTTTGCAGGCTAAACTCTGGGTTAAAAAGTTCAAAAGACTCCCTATCTTTTCCATCTTCAGTCATCCATCCATCCTTAGCTGCTATGGACAAAACCATTGGGCTTGTTTTTTGGGCCTAGTTGCACTTTTGCTAGAGACATTTTTACAAATCCTCATCATCTTGGACAGTTATACATCTTGCATTTATTTTTTCTGCACAGTTAATCATAAAGACTGCCAAGAAAAAGCCTCCTGCTTAAAGAGAGCTCCTTTGCCATGACACCTGTTAATTGCATAGTACACTCCAACTGTAGTTAGGTGTGTTTTGACTATGTTTCTGCTACTTTCTTTGTGGTCTCCTGTCTTCTGCTTAAGAATTGAAGCACTTTTGGGGTAGCTCTGGCTTTGCCACATATTTGTGTAGTACTTAACACAGTGGTATTCTGGACTGTAAACAGGAGTTCTCATTATTGTGGTGATAAAAATAATAGATAAAAGTAAACGTAATGTGCAGAAGACTAGATTTGGGGCAGGATACAAGGAACCTCTAGTATAGTCCACATGCATGGTCTACAGAGGAGGGGGGAAAGGAAAGGGGCGATGGTGTTCATCCTTGTAGCATTTCCCTTAAAGATCAGTGAAATACCTGTTAAAACCATGAGTAACTTCATAAACAGTAGATGGATAATGAACAAATGATGCCTAATTGGAGGACACAGCTGAGCTCATGCAGTAGTGATACTGACTTTAGTAGTGAGTGATCTGAATGCTCTTGTCACATAGTGTATGCTTTCAGCACAGAAGGAAATTGGACCATGCATCATCTGTTATTATAAAATGAGAGATAAGATCAAGTCATAAGATTCTGAGTAAGATCCAGACTTCAAACATCCTGAGAGTCAGTGAGTTTATGGTCCTATCATTTTAGGCTGAATGCAGCTTTGGATATGTGTTTCACAATCTGGATTGCCTCCTGAGCACAGTCTGAAGGTGACAGTAGTGGCTAGAGACAGGTTTTGCCGTAGTGTTTTTAAAAACAGGTTTCTGATGTGGTAGTTACAGATCTGTTAAGTACCTTCCAGCCAGTGTAATTTTATTACTGGTAAACACCTACCAAAGGTCACATGTTCTTTTTGTCAGAATTATGTCTGTTTCCATATTTCCAATAACTAATAAAATGCAACACTGCTTTAGATTTCTTTGCCCAGTGCAAGATACAGTATCTCAGACACCAATGTTTTTGTCTTAAGTAAATCAAATGAAGTAAAAAAACCTGGTAGATCAACTTCATAAACACTGTGATTAAGTGTTAGATTAATACTGCAATACCTGAATGAGTTACATGTTATGTTAAGCAATTTCTATAAGGTAAACTTATTTGTTTAGTTAGGGTGCTTCTCAGCTTGCTCCAGCAGTTTGAGTGGCAGCTTTCTTTCCAGTGAATTTCTGGAGTAAAACAGTTACTTGAAAAGTACCACCAGCATTTACAGGGTGTATGTGTACATGAGCTGACAGATCTTAAAATGCAGGTGAAAATTTTCATCTTGCTCCTTGGCACTTCTACTCCAGCTAGTGCTATAGGGACCAGCTATGGGTAAAAAGTTGTGAGGTTGCCATTGCAGTCATCAGCTTTTGCCAAGACTGAGTGTATGTACTCCTCTTACCTTGTAGGAAGTAGCCTTTGTTATCTCAGGTATATAATCTGTAGCAATTCATGAAAAGGACTGATCAGACTTAAATTGTTTCTGGTCACAAAAATTTTATTGTGAATATTGTGGAGTTAATTACTATCTTACAACAGGAAGTTCTACATTGGCATACTGGCACTGTGAGGAAGAGCAGTGGTTTTCAAGGTGCCTTTCAGAGCTAAAAGGTATTTTCAAGTCTGCCTCAAGTGAGAAGCCAAAGCTGGTTTCATAAACATGGGGATGACAATGATATGTGCAGAAAAGAAATGGCACTGTGTCTTCATTTCCACTGATGTTAGTTCTAAATTCCTGAACAGTTAGCGATTTCTGCTGAAATGGTCACTATTAATACATCTTTTAGGAAGTGAATTGCTATCTGAAACTGAAGTAAGGATTTGCATGTTACCCTCTAAGTGTTCTTACATAGTCTCTCAATTTAGTTGTGGAAAATCTTCATATAGAATGAAACATAGGGGTGTATAGAAATATTTGGCTTTTTTTCTAGCCAAGTGGTTGGGTTTTTTTAAATGTTAATCAAGAACTCCTATAGATGTTATTTCTATTTTAAGTGAGGCTCTGAAGGTTATTTCTATTTTTTATTAGATAGCTGAATTATTTTGGGGATAGTGCAGTTCATGAGGGTTTTTTATATATAATCCTCAAATAAAAGTGAAAAACTGAGAGAAACTATAGCTTTAGTAGTGGACCACATCATTCAATGTGTATGTTAAAAAGCACAACAAAATAAATTTCTGCTGCTTCCAATAGTATAAAATCCAAAACATCTTACTTGCTTTTCAAATCAAGCATTATATATTCTCTTCTAATAACACAGTGTGCATTACTAAATACAAGTCAACAGCAATCAAGTAGATCTACTGTAACCCAAAGCATGTAGGAAGATGAAGCTGTAGCTGGCTGTGCTGCCACGTTCTGCCCCAGCATCTCTGAGAAGCAAGTGTCATTGTGTGTGTGTGTGTGTGTGTGTGTGATTTTAGGGGTCTGCTGTAAAGCACAGTGCAAGTGAAGATAATACCTTGCTCTGTTCCATCTGAGTTTTCCTGACTCATGCAGGTGCCTTCCTCATACTCCTGTAAAGTCTTTGATGTTTATCACTGGAATGTTTCTCTTAAATTTATGTTAGGTCATACAGAGGTCGAAGTGCCCTGTCTGCAAGCCTGGTTTATGCACCTCTGGCAGCTTAATAAAAGGCTCACATTGTTGCATGACAGTTTGCTCTCAGCATTATGCGACAGGCCAGGTTAGACTGAGATGCATACTTGTTTTGTCACTTGAATTAACTTCTGTGCACAGTAGTAATGAGCAGGTGTGTCGTTCTTCCCTATCGCAGGGGCTATTTATGTCTTGCTTACTGGCAGTCAGGAGATTATAATGGCAGTTGTGAACATGACTACAGGCAGAAACACTGCCTCAGTGCTTCATAATGCTGGATAATTGATATGAGATTGCTTTAGACTTCCAACACCATCAGTTCCTTAAATAATATTTTTTTGAGTTTAGAATGAACGAACAAGTGTTCTTGTATCTGGATTAAATGTCTGGTGGGGTTTTGTCTAAAGAGTATTTGGTACATTTAGGAACACACAGAGAAATATATCACTTAATCTGTGTCACCGTGATTGAAGGGAGGTATTGTCTCAAGTGGAGAAAAGACCAAGGCTTAAGATATGTACCAGTATCTTCTGAAAGGTTATAACAGAAACTGTGTGAGATCTTGTAAGTAATGAATTAATGGAGGCCACTGCTGCTCAAAATGCCTGACTTACACTGACTACCTGTAGCGAGTGGTTTAAACGAGAATATTGTGTTGTGTTCTTTGGGTAAGGGAGGGATGGCCTATTTCTTCATTTGACTGCTATGGGTCCTAAAAATAAATGAAGATAACTGTTTGAGAACTCTCATCACCCAGCATGTTGCAAAGTAGTGAGCATAAGACTGCCAAACTCAATGTCTGTTCATACAACAATGTGAAAGAGACCATAGGTTACTGCAAACTTTCTGTCCTTCCTGTGAAGGTTCAGGTGCTGGTCATCGCTAGGATCAAGATCACAGATTAGGTGGTCAGTGGCCTGGGTTATCCTGTTGCTGTGGCAATGAGGGTCATGAAGAACATCAGTCAAGAAAGCTGAAAGTTGTCACTGCTTTACATGTCAAACTTTGGTATGCATCTGTTTGTGTTTGAGTTCCTGGGCTGTCCATGCTGTCTTCAGTGTTCTGTTTGGAAGCTGGAATTTAGATGATGCAAGGCAGCAGGTTTTAATTTCTTATGCTTCTTGCTTCTTATTAAAACCCAGAACAAGCGTATTTCAAGTTTATATTCCCTTTCCTAGGTTGTCTGCTGGGGATTGAATGGAACATTGCTACATACCAGCAGAGGAATTTGCATTCGTTTTCAAACTCCTGGTGCAGAATTGTTTATGCTGGAAAAGACTGCTTGAGGTCATCTGCAAATGTTAAGCTGCAAATAGAATGATGTGTGCCAGATCTATTATCACTGAGTGCTATATGCTTTTTATTTACCCAGTCTTTACACTGGGCTTTTCAACAGACGAACAATGATAGAAGCTATAATTATAATAATGACAAGAGCTTTCAGAACTTATTTTTGAGGTATCACAGCCACTTGAGCAGTCTTTTGATGCACTTTTCCAAATTTACTTAGGTTGATTTAACAGAAGATAGGCAATGTGTCACGGTCTTGCTTGTAGAGATTTTACAGATCTTTGGAATGGAAGCCTTTTATTGGAGAGGATTTTTCAGTCTGCCATTTGCTGTATATCTCTTTGTAGTAGTGTTGTTTGTCATCCACATCGCTGGTCAGCTACCTGACAGCTGACACAAAGGAGGAACAGGTAATGCAAATGGCAGAAGTAAGGAGCTGCACCTACCGGCCATGATGTGGTATAGTCAGCTTATGCCAACTTAGAAACTACACCCAAACAAAAACACAGTTGAACAAACTGGCAGTCAAACAAATTGCTTCTATGGAGATAAAGGGAAAAGTACTGGGATATAACTTAAGCATTACAGAGCGCTCTATCCCACTCCCTGACTGGATAATTTGGCACTGTGAAAGGTACAGACTTTTGATTTGAGCTGTGGACTTCTTTCTCCAGTACCTTTCAGTAGGCAGAGTTTATACAGTGTGCAGTACTTTCACCCTTGCATTTAGGCTTGCTTGAGCTGTCTGCTGGAGATTTGGTACTTTATAGCAGACAGTGCCTAAGATTGCAGGCATAATTTGTGGTCAGTTGAGAAACAATAAATTAGAGAATATTTGTTTTACATCTGAGGAGTGGCCATTCACCAGCTGGACTGGCAACTCCAGCTGCAATGTTGTTAGTAGTATAGGCAATATAATTGCAATAAAGCATGTAAAGGAAAGAAGTTTGCATTGTAGTCAGGCAGCTTTTAAGATAGCATTACAGCTAATGTTCAGAGATTAACCACAGACTTTGTGTACTGGCAGTTGATCATTTCCTGTGATAGTTTGTTTTAATGAGTACTAAACAATACCAAAAGCAGTGGTTTCTACCACAAGAACACAGTGAACTCTCGGACTTTCTTGTAGACCATACAAAAGAAACAAATTTGGCATTTTCTCTTAATGGTGGTTCCTGGCAGTGGTTGCCAAATGCTGTTCATTTCCAGACCATGGTTTAGGAAGCAGCACTACAGAGTGATTGGAAAAATGTTAGATAGTGAGCTGAAGTCTGTAATATGGAAATAAGAACGCAAATACAGTCCCTGGGGCATTTGACCTAGAGAGGGATTCTGTGTCATTGAAGGTCATAGGTGTTATTAGATGACCAGATGCATCAGCCCTCCGCCGCTCTGCTGACCTGGGTGCTGCTCCTTTCTTGCAAATTTGACAGCTCTAAGACGTCACTATATAATTAGTGACTTTCCTATATGCAGGTGAGCTATCTGCTTCTCCAAGCTCCAGGAGGGCTCTGAAACACCCATTGCATTTTTTGTTTTGGAATTAAGTTGAATCCTTAGACAGAAACCCAGTGGAAGTCAAAGATGGTCACCTCCTGCTCTGCCATCAGTGAATGCTCCTGAGGGACTTTCCCCCCCCCAACAGGTTGTGATTTCAGAATCCAATACAAGAGCCTTTTCATCCCTCCAGCCCTGCTGCTTCTCTCTCAGCCTCTTCTAGGAAATTCCTGATGCTTTCCGAGTGGGTTAGATTTGGGCCTGAAACCTTCCTGTTTGTAGTTAGATGCTCTCAAAAAGAGAGATGAGATTGAGAGAGGGTGAGGAAAACGACACGTACATTCGTACCTGCCCTTCTGTAGAGCTGGCCTCAGGCTAAGAAGAAGGGTTTGGGAGGTTTGAGACCTCATGGATGCCTCCTGAATTCTTTTCTCACTGTGTCATTTCCTTTCAGCAGTGTCTGGTCCTTCAAGCTCAGCTGGGTGTGTTCACAGGTAGCCAGACCTGTATTGTGAAACAGAAATTAGACACTTAACCTTGGCAATGGTTAACTCCCATAGCCTGGTTTGCTGCCTCTTTGTCATGCATTTATTATCGTTTGTTTGCTCACTTCTAAGGAAATTCTTTCTGGTATTTTATTGGGTTTTATGAATCTGAGCAAGTGAAGAATTAGACCATGAGGCTCAGGTGCAGGGGAAGGTTTTCTTTCTCTATTTCCTTGGCAGTTAACATGTATAAACATGTGTAGGGGAGGGCGGACCTCAGTGGCAACAGTAATGGAGTGGAAACATAGTAAACAGGTTTTGTGCAGTATTTTTTACTAATAGCCTGCTTGAGAATCCCCTAATTGTGTTTTCCAGACCGATAACGTTCTTGTCCTCAGCAGGGTGAGGAGGGCTGCCTGAATTGATCTGCTCTTTGTGTCAGGTGTGCTTGAGCACTGCAAAGAGGTAACTGGAATTTGCCCTTACCAATACCAACATGTCATGGCAAATCACCCAAGAATGACAGCCTATCTGTTTAACTGTTGTGCTCCTTGATGCAAAACGGTGAAGGACATCATCTTGAATGTGCGAATGCTCCCAGTTATTTTTGTCCTTATTGAAAAGAGTATCTTTTCCAAGGTGACTTTGTAACTCTTGCTTTGTATGTCTTCCCTGTGTACACACAGTGCTTTGCAAATCATTGATGCCTGCTTAACAGGTACTAAATAGGAGCTGTTGAGGGGTACTTAGGTACCCCTCCTAGGTACTCCACACTGGGAGTGAGGCTTGATCTTTGTGATGTAAAGCAAAATATATTTATTTTTAGACGGAATGCCCCATGGCTGCCTCTTGTGTACACAGAAATACTCTTTTTTGCTTACTTTGCCTTGGGGACTGTATCAGAAGCCAGGCTTGGATCTTTGTTGAAGCACTGCAGGTTGACTTTCCTATACAGTCAAGTTCTTATCTACTGCTGCATGTTCAGTAGTGAATTACTTCTCTGTAATTTCTCATACGCACGTTTCAAGAGAAGCCAGGTGTACTTAGGCTGCAGTTTCAAGGAGCAAAGTGAGCTGGTGTACTAGCTTTTCACCCAGCAGTTTGCTCCTGTGACATACCTTGCTTTAGTTTCTGTGTTCACTGTACCCAGCAAATAAAAAAATCCTAACATCCTTGGATAGTTTGCTAATCTTCTCCCTTTACACTGGCTTCAGTGCTTATCTTCTGCTGAGCCATTATATTCACTAACAGAGAAGAAAGTCCATGCAACAAAACAAGTGGTTAAATTTCCATTGGGTTAGCAAGCTGAAATGGCTGAGGGCCTGGCTCAGGGAGCAGGAGTGTTCATATGAGCAAGTGAAAGCACTTGAGTAGGGATGGTGGGAAGAAGATGTCTAGCATTTAAGGTGCCCTGAAAGTAGAAATTGATTCTTGGTGTGCTTGTTGATGCTGCTATCAAAGATATTATTCTGAGATTTCATTTTCCTGTGTGAACTTAGTGGACTTACTGAAACTGCAGTCAAACACTCCTATCCTGTTTTGAAATGCATATTACTCTAGATGGTATCTCATTGATGTCTTGCATAATACTATTTTAATTTCATTATTGCTGACATTTTTCAGACATTGTCAGAGGATCTGGATGATTTGTAGCAGTATCTTTCAACATTAATAGGTCTACCTAAATTATGCTACTGCAGAAAAGATAATATCAGTGTGATTTTAGTCCACCTAGTTATGTTATTTTTTGCCTCTGTACTTGTCTTAGTATTGTTTCATACTGTTTATGTTATCTTCCCCAGAAAATGGGTTATTTTGCTTCTGAAATTCTTGAAATGAATCCTGAATCAAATTGAAGACTCATATTCTTGGTGTTGATTTGAGATGGAAGCAGGTGATCTGACTGCAGCGTATCTCAGTACAATACGTGCATGTGTACATTGGTACAACTCTTTTGGAGGCCACCTGTGAATTGAGTCAAGAAACATCAGCACTCAAAAAGGCTGTTTGAAAAGGTAAAAAGGTGGGGATTGCTTAAATTTTGACTAATTCCCAAGCTTGACATGTGGCGCTGCAGAAGTAGTACTGATGTGAGCTGCTCAGATTGTCGATGCTGTGCGGAGGAGCATCTGTGGAAGCACTGCCTGAGCCAGTGGGGGTATTCAGTAAAGGTCCTAAATTGCTGGAAGTGTGTGTTAAAACTTTCAAATATTGAAAGCATGTGAAAAAATGGTGTATTTGGCTGTATTTCTGCCATTTCTGCAGGTAATATGTAAAGGAAGATTTTCTGGCAGACAAAATGCCATACACCCAGTTTTACTTAAGAGTTGGGAGTCTTAACATAAGCTCTCTGCTTAAGAATATTTAAGCAGGATGATGTGGACACAGAGAGTAACTGCAAAGCATCCAACAAACCACCTCTTAATCTGTAATGCACGGCTCAGGCTCTAATATTTTACAACCCCATTCTATATGGACATTCACTTGACTTCAAACTGTGTACTGGACACACAGAAAGTGAGCATTGAACTTTATAGGTCAGAAATGAAAAGACAGCCAATGTGTAGCAAAGCGTCCTGGTTTCAATTGAAATACAAGTATTTCAACTGTTAGGGTGGAAAAATGTATTTTCACTTAGAACTCTTCTTTTGCATCAGAAAAGTAATTACCTAATTGTTGGGTTTAGGTGGGTTTTCTTAGTAAAAAATCATACTTCCTTAAGTGCTGTAAGTACTCTGTGTCCAAATTCTGTACTCAATAAATGTAACATTTCCCTTGTGAATGGGTGTTAATTGTCTGATATCCATGTCTTGGTGTGCAATGCTGCTACATTTGCTCAGACTTCCATCTGTTTCTAGCATTTTTAATTTCTGCCCCAGTCTGCTGTGGTGTTCGTGACTGTAAATATGAGCGTCAGCTTCAGCCTTGCTTCATGACCATTTCTATGGATTGATGTTTATCTAAAATAAAGATTGACTCAACATATTACTGTGGAAGTTATTAATGGTTTGTGTGTAGGCTGTTACATCATGAAGAAACCAAAGCATGCTTTGAGAGCATTTACTTTTTTTTCTCAGGGTTGCTGACATGCAAAATGCAGCTGTTCAGCAGTGCAGTACCAGGTAAAAACAGGCAGTGCAAGAGAAATGCAATACTGAGTAAAGCTTCAGTTTTCTGTTTAATAGAGCTGTTCATATCTCTAACTATAGATTTTAGCAAAAATTAATAGTATAGGAATGGGATAAAGTTGTGCATCAGAATTTCATGAACTGCTTATAACCTGCCAGTATTGCTGTTTTCTAGTATTTTCTGTGTAATAAGTATTAATATTTTGTGTGCATCTGATTCCTGAGTCAGTGTATGTCATCAAATACCTACACTTAACACTTCATTTATATATTTGAATGTGCAGTGCACAGTTGATGCAGGTAGGATGCATAAAATGGAAATGTTGATTTAATATTAATTGCAAATTTTATTGTCTTTTCCATTGTTTTCCACTCCCATATCAGCTACTTCTGTATCTAAGTTAAATAAGCACATGGTGGGATGGTGAATGTAGAAGCTTCCTTTGCAGTTGCTCTCTTGCATGCTACTGTGTGAGTAAATATAGAAACCAAAATTGCTTTCATCCAGATTAGTTTTTAGAGACATCTATGAATAAGTAAATTGCAAATGATGTCCTTTAATTGAAATAGTAATTAAAAATACCTTAAGACACTAGAAGCTGAGCTGTTCCAAGTCCAGCTGAATCAGCTGTGCTGTGCATTTGTTCTGACTAACTGTCTCTGGTAGAACAAGGTCTGTTAAGGTTAGAAATCAAATTATTCTCTGCTACAGTAAATCAGTTGCCACTTTCTGCTTGCCAGAGGCACTACTTCAAAATCAAACCAAACTAACGCACAGGGAGTTAAAATATCTTTGTCCTAAGTTGTCATGTCTGGCCGAGGAGTGACCTCAGCCTTCTGCTCTGAATCATTGTTGAGAACCCACGTGCTCTAAATAGACTGAGGTAGGGTTCAGTCCCAGGAATTGTTTGTCTTTTCATGTGCCGTGGATGGCTAAATGAGTACAACCTTGACATTGTTAGAAAAGGCACAGCTACACCCAGTTACTGTAGGTGCAGTAGCAGATTAACCACTCTAACTACTTTCATGTGTATAATCTTTCTAATCTTGATCAGGTGGCCATGTTGCTTTTCTCCTGTGGCACGTAGGCAGAGCTTGACTGTGGTTTTAATCCTAAAGCTTTTTTTTGAGTGGTAAATGCAGACAAAAAGAAAAATCAAGGCACTGAAGTATTCTATGCAGTGTTACGTTGAGAAGGTTAGGCTGCATTTATGTGAAACCCCCCAAACAATGTATTTGAATTAAAGGAAGTTATTAAAGTGATCCTTCAAGAAATGTCTGAGAGCAGTGCTTTTCATACTTACCCAAATTCTGTGAACTCAGATTAATGTAAGCTATAGTGTAGTCAGTCTGACACAACCAGCAGAGTTTCTGGCAGTAGTCGAATAAATTCTTCAGAGGGAAAAGATATGCTGGAAGCAAAGAAATTCTTTCCTGATAGTTGTATTCTTGCATTTATGATCAAAACCATAAACTGCACAATTACAAAACTTACTTGCTGGTGAGAAAGCTGTTAACGCCCTCCCTTACTGTCACCCATTAGGCTATGAATAAGACCTTGCTTGCTTTTAGAAACAGAAAGGAGAGCTGGTACTTGTGAATTACAGTAATTCTAGTTAGGCTGTTTTGACTTTGCAAAGTGTGTATATTTGGGGGTTTTCTAGTTTTGTTTTCTGTTTTGGCAGTGAAGAAGAAGAGCTTAAGGGATTCACTGGTACTTTCTTAGTCTTTCTTAGTAGCTTACAGCTTTTTGTTTTCTTCTAGAGGTTTGTGATTCTCTGACCTAAGTTTCATTGTCTCTGAAAGGGAAGAAGTTACTTGAACAGCTTTGCTTTCTTTAGATAACTTTCCTGATCTTACAATTCCTTGTAATAGGACTGTCCTCTCCCTCACTGTGGGAGTGCATCAGGGTGGAAGGCATCACTGTGTAAGTGAACCTTTCTGCTCAGCAGGGCCCGAGGGACCACCGTGGCAGCCAGCCAGTCAGCTGTCGATAGCACTAGGGCAGAAGCTCCTAACATCCTTTCACATAGTCCAATGGCAAAATATATTTGCAGTGTGGAGTGGGTATTTATGGAAAGGGAATCTTCATTAAAGTGTAGTAATGTGGATTATAAGAAGTTGATATTGACTCTTCTGTAAGCAAATCAGGCACAGCATTTAGTGTAGGAGATAGTAAGGATAAGAGCTTTGTGTGTGGAAATAAAAGATCTGGCTTTATCTTCTGCTTTCTTGAAGGTATAATTGTGATTAATATTTAAGAACATTGTACTTTGTATTTAGAGTGTAAACTAAGAGAGCACTGGGAGGAGAGAGGCTGCAGTAGGCTGCTTGGTGAAATTCTGTGTCTTGCTTCTCAAATTGCAGATCTCTTTAATGCAGTCCATCTGTTCAGCCTTGCTTGCCTTAAGGTGGCAAAGTTTTCATACTGGGGGAGGTAATCATTTGTGAATAACTGTTATTTTGCAATTCAGAACTAAGATGTATGTGTAGAATTAGCTAGAAAGGACTCCTTGCCTTTACACTGGGAATAGAAACCTCTATGGAATTTTGGGGGTTACTGTTTGGTTTGGTTTCAGTGGTCTCATTCACTAAGTGACACAACACTCTCTTTGTATATACAGTGCATGAATGGAAATGTGAACAGGACAGAAAGCAGGTGTTTGTGTTACGGAAGGGAATGTTACAACAATATTTATAGGCTATTCACATATTATTGAAGTTATTTGAAGTTGTTGCGTAAAATAGAAGTTGTACTAGAAAATGGCGAAGTCCAATTTTATCCAGATAACTGATCTGAGCCTGCTGCAAACCTGCACAATTAAATAATTCACCAGAGATGAATTATTTCTTCTCACCTATTAATTTTTAGCTTACTTGGAGCCTGATTTTGCTCTTTCCATGTTGTCTTATTCTAGTGTAAAAACTAATCGTGGGTACTCTCTATAAACTTGTATGTAATGGAACTACTCAGCATACAAAATACTCCTCAGGATGGTAGAACTGGATCCTTTGGTGTTTTAAAAGAGGAATCGTACAGGTCACAGACTTCTACCTGCAAATGTTAGCAGTGAATGAGCATGGCTAGCCAGTAAATGGATTTGATGTCTTTGCTTGTCCTGTGCTAACTGGTCTTTATGGAACTAGAGGGGGCAGATGGCACTTTGGCTTGGTTTTTTTTTGTCTGTAATGCTCCTTCAGTTTGTTTAGTGAATGTAGGTGCCAGAGCGACCGTTTGCAATAGACGAGTTAAATTTTAACTGATATGTATGGGTGCAACATGAATAGGAACAGTGTTAGAAATATTTAATACAAGTCTTTCTCATCTAGCAAAGAAAATAACAGCATCAGTTCCTTCTCCCCCCCTTCCTGCTTTCCCTGGAAGGGAATTAAATAAGTGTTGGTTTGGTCAGAAAACTCTGAAGTTAATAACTGATAAACTTTCCAGCATGTATCAGGGTGGAAATGAGGTATGCATGAGCATATCTTATATTACTTAAAACTAAGTTTTCTTGTAGATGGGTTCAGGAGGACATGCACAACTTTAAGAAAACAATACAGCCTGATTGTGTTCTCTTGCATGACTTAACATTTAATTTTGAGTTGTAAAATTGTTTTGTGACTGGTGTGATGTTGGATATGTAACTCTGTGTAGGATTTACAGCCTGGTAGTACTTAGAAAGGCCACCTGACCCCATGGGTTTGGAAACTGAGTATGTTAGGCAAGAATCACCAAGTGTAAAAAGCTGTGGAGCCTCCTCATATCACTTAGCCATTCAGTTTTCTGGTAGAAACAGTAGTTTCAAGATACAGCTGGTTCCAGAGGGGAAGAATTAGCCAGTTTTCCCAAGAAGTAGTATTTAAATTCTGAGAAGCACACCTACTTTACTTAAAGATTTGAAGAGAGGATTTATTGTAATTCTATGCATTTAATATAACCGCTCAATATAAATTTACCTTTATGGGGTTGTTTGGAAAGCTGGTTAGCAGTGCAGCATGTAAGTTTTTAAAAATCCTGTTCCTATGTGCTGTGATTTCCATGACACCATTCTTTAGGGACAGTACATTTGTTATAGGAGGCTGAATTATTTCCTTTTGCAAAGCTTAACAGGCTCTGAATCTCCCACTGGCTGCTGTCCAGAAAGAAAGATTTGTTGGTTCTGCCCAGTGTCTGCAAATGTGTGATGATATTTATATCCATTGAGTTGTTTTCACTCTTGCTAGATCTGGTAAAACACTTGTGGCTTTACCACAACTAAAAGACTTGTGGTAAAGGCTGCAAACTTTGAAATCGAGTTGTGTGCTGGAAGACATGTTCTGACTTCCATCACATCCCTGGTTACTGGGTGGGAAGGAGGATCATCAACCTTTTAAAAGGGGGGAAGTAAGCAAATCTTTAAAGAAAGAAGTAGGACTTCTGTTTTTGAAAGCATAATACTGTTTTAAGTATGCACAGAAAGCAGAATTTTGGCTCAATTGACTTCAAAGGTGATTCACAGTAATTTTTATTGATAGAGTAAAACCCAGTTCATGCTGCACAGCTGTACAGTTGTGTTGACTCAAAAGCCTTTTACAGATGGGACTTCTAAAAGAAAAAGCTGCCTTTTTCTGCTCATGTTTTGCTAAACTGCTGACAGCAAAGAGAAGGGCAGACATTTCAATTCCATATGTACTTTTATGCCTTCTCTCTCTTTTCTGCAAGAAGTTTCCACAAGGACAATTAAAAAAAAAGTCACCAAGAAAACCGCCTTGTTCTGGGAAGCATTTCCAAGCATGAAACCAATACCAGTGTAATGCCTTTATAGCATTACTTTTTTCTTAAATGGGCAGTGATTCATTTGATCTTCATCGGAAATGTCTTTAAGCTGTTTACCACTTCCTCCAGATACGGTTTAATAGAATAGTGTTCTCAGATTTTTCCATATGCTGTTCCTTTCTTAAAGAAGGTAAAGTTCTGACTTCGTGCTTGATATATCCTGAAGAAAGGATGGTCATGGAACTTTGAAACCTCCTTGTCACCTTTGAGCTTGAAAGTCCACAGTGTAATCAGTTGATTAGGGTACAGTGCAGGTTTGGCTCTGTTCCTGGCTTTGCTCTGTGTTTTCTGTATAGTTTTAAGCAGTGACAATGGTCAGTCTCTCTGCAGATTTCATAATCTCTGAAATAAAGACATAGAGCTACCTTAATTATCTCCTGATTTCCATTTTTATTTGAAGTCAATAAAGACTGACTTAGATATCCTTAGAAAGATGTTTGTATATGGAAATAATTTTCCTTGAATATTCTCTTCAAACTTGGAGTTTTTTAAATGGCTTTATGGCATTAGGTCTAGAAGTAATTTGTACTGGATGAAGCATAAGTAGCATAAAAATTTTTGGCTCAGTTCTGTCCATGTGACTGTAACTGGCTGAAGATCCAAGTACCAGTGAAAGGATGTGGTAAATTTTCCTTGAAGCTGGCAGAAGTTACCATACTTGGAACTTTTAAAACGAGACGAGGTTGATAGGCTGGAAAATATACTGCAGAGAAGACAGTGCTTTATTGGTAGGAAAACAGGCGGGGCATTCCTATAGGCCTCTCTGTGTGCAGCTGATGAAATTGTAAATGATAGTTATTTTAATTTGCCTTCGATTTCCTGATTTTGCTGGATGTGCCCTGCAGCATGACTGAAGCCTTCAGTCTCATGCCAATGAAAATGGCAATGGACATTTCCTTGTTTAGTTTCTCTTGTTCAGTGCAGAGTGAAACTTCAAGGGTGTAGCTAAGAAAATGTTGATTTCTTTATTATTATTTTTTTTCAATTCCAGATGAAAACTTGCAGGCATTTGCCCAGTAGGGCGGAGTAGAAAAGTTATCTTGATTGTGTAACTCCAGTCTTTGGCTCTGCAGCCGTGAGAGCACTTGAGCAATAGATGACTGCCTTTTGCCGTTGGCTAGATAATGTTGTTGTTTCTCGGCTGTGGACTGCAGACTGACTTTCACACAAGCCAATGGCATGGGGCTTTCCCACGCTTGCAACATCACTGGTTTTCCAACAGTGCGACATGTCTTGTGTACACAGGTTAAATTTCAAGTGAAATGCCTTCTGCTCAGGTCAGCCATCAGCTGGGCACAGCTCTGCTCGTTACCCAGGTCAGCAGTGTCTGTCAGCACGAGTGTGCAAGGTACAACAGAATCATTTTGAAATACTACACCACGGGGTTCTGGCAGTGACTCTTTTACCTGCACATTCATAACCTGCTCCTCTCCAGTTTGAGTTTCTGGGGCATCCTCCTGCAGCAAGTGTGGCAGAGGTAGCATCTATGAGCTAGAAGAACTCGGAGCCTGACCTAATCTGCAGAAGGGATTTCAGTAGATTTGGGTCAGATGCATGAAAATGGTGAACACAACTCTGGTTCACTCAGGGTGGCGTCTGGAGCATGTGAATGTTTGTGCTCCAGTGATGTGACCCTCAGTCTGAGAGTTTTCTGAGGGGCCAGACACAGAGGTCTGTGCTTTTACACACATGGTGTTTGCAGTGAGGTGTTAGGAGCCTGTAGTTTTGTTTGTCTCTGAAGTTAGAGTGATGTTTTCTTCATTTGCAGTCCCTCACTGTTAGAAATGGCAGATACAAGTCTTGAGGCTTTGGTGATGCAGAAATTGACTTAATCCAATTAAATCTCCTAGGAAGTTTATCCTGTAGTTAAAGCTACTTTCTTTTGGTTGATAGCATTAAATTAAGTGTTGTAGAAGGAAAGGAATTCAAGGTCTGATCTGTTGACCACTGAATTTTTCTGTTGTGCTAGCCTAGGAAAACATTTCCAAGACAATAGCTGAGATTTTAAATCTCAGTCCAGTTTTGTATTTTTGAGGGTTTTATGTAATAAGTGTTTCTACTTTTGTCAAGCAGAAATAATACAGGATCAGTTGATATTGCTAATATTTGCCTTGACCTCTAAGGAAGTGGACAAGTAAAATGAATAGTAGAATGGTTCACAAGTATTTATTATTTTTTTTACATATTATTTTTATTACATATTATTTTTACGGGTTTTTTTTTTTTTGCCTTTTTTTTTTTGTTTTGTTTAGAGACCGTATGTCTCACTGGAATCTGTGCTGTACCAGAAACAAAGGTGAAATTGATTGAACACTTTCATTATTATTTGAAGTAGCATGAATTAGCTTTAAGAAGAGTGGATTTATAATATATGTGCCTATGTAGGTATGGTCACAAAGGGCCAGAAGGTAAAGGAAAAGGTGTTCTGAGTTGGTGTTTTCAGCACTGAGCCAGGGGCAGCACTGTGCCCCCATGCAGGGTGGTCTGGATCTGTTGTACTTCTCTCCTGCTGTTGTTGTGAGACAGACTAAGTCCCAGCTCTCCAAACCTTGCTTGCATGTAAATAATGCCTTTTGGGTGGTGATTGCATTATGTCAAGCTTTGTATGCCCATCCTACCAAGGGATCAGAAAGTTCACTGGTCATCTTTTTACCTACAGCTTTGGAAAATAAGCTGGTGCCATAGAAGGCAATAATGCCTCTCTTTGATGTTTATACTAGCTGCTTTGCCTTTTTAGTAGTCAGACCAGGAGGAAATGTGTTGAATTAGCTGCATGAGCGAAGCAGAATTCATTAAAGAACATAAAATGAATTCTACTCAAGTTTCAAGCTTCTGGGCGGGAGTCACAAAGCAGTAATCATCTTCCAGTTGTTTTTAATTTCTTTTGTGGCACTTCTCTTGTTCGTGAAACCAATATATACTGCTAGTGTGGGTGAGAAAATGAGCAATGTCATTGAGGCTTTGAGCAGTGTAAACATTAACAAGTACTTTTGTGTTACAGTCTCTCATGCCTTTTTCAAGACCAAAGGAGAGAGAGTGGATGAATCAGAAAGTTACTTTGGGACTATGTGGTCTTTACCTGTAGTTTGCCATTTCAAATACAACCCACTTTGGTAGCCACTGGAATACTTTATCAAGCAATGGCAATTTTCTGTCACAGGTGAAATTAAAAAATGTTTGACTTCATGCCATAGAGAAACTCCATGAGTCTTGGAGCAGCAGTAAGCTGTGGGGCCCTTCTTTGAGGTGATTAAAAATTAGAGCAAGACACTGAACCTGTGTCTAGAGACCATGGTATCACACACAGTCTGTCTGATCTGTGGCTGATTTACCTGCCAGCTTGAGGGCTATGTGGCACATCGTTTTTATGTCAACTTTGCATGCATTGCATAGCACATACATATGCATTAGCCCCTGATGTCTCTGTTGCCCACAAGAAATAATGCTCCCTTGTATCTCTTTTCCCATAACTCTAAAGGAATCCTGAGAAGTGAAAGATCCCAGACTTACACCATTCACTTAACTACTTAGATAAGGTCAATCTGGACTTTACCATTCCTGTATTTTAGCCCCTATCTACAAGGGGGTAGTAATGTTTTATAACTATGTAGGAATGGATAGCTAATTACTTAAGCTGGGTGGCGTTTATGTAGTTCCAAGGCTGATGAATAATGGGCCTGTCTTGACAAGGTAGATGAGCAAAAATATGAACATGTATTAGCTGTGCATATCAAACACGCACTTGAGCCATGGATTTACCAAGATGACTGATAGGACTACAGACCCCTTATTGCTGCTGCAGAAGGTGGTGTCCATAGTCTGGGTCACTGATGTGGAAACAGGACACTATGTTTTAAAGCCTGTGTATCTACACAGTGCTTTGGGTTTTGGTTTCTCCTTTGGGAATAATGACACTTCGTTACGTAGATCTGTTTCTGATTTTGTTGAATTAAGCAACTTCTAAAGATACAGTACAGTAAGATACAGCAGCTGAGCCTTAGGGATGACTTGTCCCATATCAGCTTTTCTGACTTTGTTATATTCATCCTGGCATCCAACTCTGTAAAAACTTCAGTCATGTAAGGAATGCCTGCAATCTGGCACTCAGTAGCTCCTTTATTGTTTTAAAGTTGAAGTTTCTATATGCAAGTCTGTTAAACACAAGAATTGGACAAATGGTGTCTTACCCAAGAGTAGCTTGGAAATCTGCAAATAGAGGAAGACTTGTATTACTGATGGCTGAAGTGTGCGTTTGTTGCTTTCCAAAGCAACTGTCAGAAGAATTTTAAACCAGCTTTTTCTTTCCATTATTGAAAATGAAAAATGCCTTAGGAGAACCCATACAGAAATTGCGAGATGCAAGTGGGACCAGGCAAATTCATGAACACATGCCATAAACGGATTCTAAAGGGAATAGCTAGAGGTATGTCCTCTAACATCCCTAGTTTAATGATTGTAATTGCTATGGAAGTTCGAGAGGAGTAGTTCAGACACTTCCGAAAATACTGTGTGCTCTCCAGTTGTCAAGATCAGAGGCGGAGTACTGGAGTAGATAAACCATTGATCTGACCCAGCTGCGAAGAGAGGCTATTTCCATGTCCACTGCATGCAGTAGACACAATTGCATTGGAGCTATGTGTGTAATTGTTCACTGAAGATTTTTTGGAGCAGGATAGGTGTGTTTAGGGTGATGTCAGTATATTAATCTGTGGTTGTACAGTGCAGGGTCTTGATCTGTGAATAGAATTTATGGATGTTAATATAATGCAAATGCTAATGGTGATATACAGTTCTTGATACTGGACTTCTGAAAGGGCCAGTGTGGCAGGAGTAGAGTCTACTGCAGGCATAAGGCATAATTCCTGAGACCTAGGAGAGAACAGTAAAAAGTCTGATTCTAGGCTATTAAGGCACTGTTTTCATCCAAAGCAGTTTTGTTAATTACCATATGAGCAACTTTAGATACTAAACTTGTTTTTGAAAGTGTGTTCTCTCCAGCTGGTGACAATCGTTAGCCTGGGCTTACACTGTTTGGAACAACCACTGGTAATATGGGTGGTTTGTTAAAGTTCAGAAATACCCATCCTTCATTTTTTTCATTTTCTTCACATGTGATATAAGGGAAGAACAAGCCCCATAGAACAGAGTAGACAGCAGCGAGGAGTTTGGTGACCTTGCTTTACCCTTCTTTCACAGAAAAGATGTATGTGTTGCAATAAATTGAGTTTTCCATTATAAATGTTGTTATTTATTTAAAAAAATATTTAGGGTCATGATTGACCAGTCAGTCATGAAATCTTCTAATCTAATGCAATGAGATTTGGAGAAACTATTTTCTTAAGTAGGAAAAAATACCATGCAAATGTGAATGCTGTTTTTTCGTTATTGAGTTGCGATAAATACTATCGTCAATGTATTACCAATATATTTTTCATCTCTCCTTTCAAATTAATAATTTCAAAGTAAAAACTGCTGCTTTTGAACTATGCGAGCCTAGCAGATGGATTTCCTGATCAGTATTTATGGTATGTCTACAATACTGCTGCAGGCATAGTTAGAGTGTGTGTGGGCATAGGTGAACCAGCAGCTTGCCTAAGTACCCAGTGTTTCCAGTAAGCCTGAGCAGCATGCCCTCTAGCCTCTGTCACTCACATTGTGCTACAATCTGATTGCAGTGAGGATGCAGCTTTAGCATGAACAATGTATAGCTGTTGTATACATCATTATATATGTATACATGTTTGTTATTCCTTGGGAAGTGCGTTTCTAAAAAGGACTTGAGGGGAAATGTAAGTAAGTTAGGGTCTTCTTGCTGCTGGTCAAGCCTAGACAGGCTTTGACCAGCTTTGCTAGCTATCAGCTATTGCTAGACTAACATAGGTTAAGAAAATGTGTTGTTAAAATGTCAATATATTTTAAGTACCTAGAAATATAGCATGTCCTGTGAAAGGCTTCATCATGATACTTATCATCAAATGGTTGAAAGAGGTTTCTTGTTGATTCAAGGCTGTGTACTGCTGTGTCAAAAGAAAAGAAAGCATAGCAAACCAAACCACAGTCATTTTACCTTAATGCATCTTTGCGTTGCTAATTTTTCATCATAGTCAAGTCTGTATTTGTACATTACTTTTCTGTGTAGATTTAACTGTTCTGATGTACCACTTCTTTACCACACTTAGAATTCTTCAGTACACATTTACTGTGATGACTTCAAATGTGTGGTTGTATACTGAAAAGTAATCACAAAAACTCATGATCTTGGATACACATGACCTTTTGTGTCAAATAGGTGTAGTCAGCAAGTCTGAAAATGCCCTGTTTTTCTGCTGGTATTACAAGCTCCCCCTGGGACCTTGAGAAGCCCAGGTGTATCCCTGAAACCTGGGGAAATGGAGGGGCACAGTAAGGGAAATCCTGACTTTGGTCTGTAAATGTTTATTCCACAGTTACTGCAGATAATATCGGAGATTAAAATAATAAAGAGCTTATAGAAAGAAAGCTTTTCTTTCTTTTATTAATCTTACAGATTCAGTCAGGTTAGTAGTTTTGTCTGGGTACTTGAACAGTGTTCCTGTGTAAGTTTTGGTTTGTGAAAGGCAAGCATGAAGAACTCACAAGATTATTTGTTTAAATTCTTCATTTCAAAATTAGAAGCTACTAAGCAAATCCTTAAAAGTAAGTAAGTAAGTATTATTTCAATATTCATTCCTTGATGCTGGAAACAGAGTACAATCCAGCTTGCCTGACTGTAGCTGCTCTTTGAGCAAGCAGCAGTTAGGGTTTGCTTTGTTATTCACTCACAGCTGAAGTATGATTTAAAGTTGTTCAGTGAGTTGGTACAGCGAATTAAAAATACCTAATGCTGCTGTTTCACACTACAATGCTAAATGAGTGTTCGTCTTTGAAATAAAAGGAATGTTGTACATATCCAGTCCTGAACCCTTTTTAACTTGAAATTCAGAATGAAAGCATTCCAGGTTTTTAAGAAAAAGCAAGTCTGCCTTTACCATATGGTTTCCTTTAAAGGTATTTGTGCTTAAAAAGTCTGCAATGTATTAAATTTGAAACAACATAAATGCTGTAGTACTTGGCTCCTTTTCAGCAGGATAACCTTTGAAACATAATTCCGTAATGTAGAAAACCCGCTGTTAAAGCATTGTTGCTCAGCTATAAATGGAGTTTTATAAAAGAGCTTTCACTTTCCACAGCTGTTATTAAAACAACTTTAAGTCTGGCAACAATGCCCGGGCTTGTGTCCTGTTTGTAGCTGTTTACCCATCACTCTGTTCAGCCTATTGTGCTAGGACAAAAATGTTTACTTTTTATTTTCCCCAAGATAATAACCTTATCTAATGACAGATTAAGATTTTAGAATCATACCTACCCAGAAAAAGAGATCAGAGTTGTAAATTTCATGTCCCTTTCATAGCTCCGAAGTCGATATTCTCATAAGGGTAAATTATCAGAGAGGGGAAGGCAAAGTCACCGGTTGTACTTAGGGGTAAAATCTCTGTTTTCTGTATCCCAAACAGAATGACAGAGCCAGAGGCATTGTAAGCTTTCCCTCTATTACATAAGCTTGCTTTTATCTCCTCAAACTGACCAGTTCTATAGGAGGGAAAGGTTTAGTCTTCAGTTTTATTTGGTTCTTTGCCTGTTGAAAGCCACTAACATGAGCAGCGGCTTGTGCCAATGGCAATGTTTTGTCTTGTTTTTCTGTGATCCTGAAAAATGTCTCGTACAAACCGGACCATGGCCACCCACTTGTTTCACATGAGCCACAGATCACTGGCCAGATGGCAAAGACTAAGGAACATTACTGCAGCAGATCCGTCTGTCTTGTCTTCTGCATTCTGTTTAGCCCAGAATAAGGCACCACCTCCTCCCCTGCCATACCCTGTCCCTGCAGTGGTGAGCTGAGTGGGGAAATACTCCCTTGATGACTGGCAATTGTTTATATTCTGGGGTATGAGATTTTGTTGTCCTTATCTGAGTTTGTATAAATGTGGTGTTGATTTTGGTTACAGTAAATCAGCTCTTTTCCTAAAGGAACACTGCATTATAATTTTGTCCCAGGCTGAGTTCTAGCAAATAAAAATCCTCAAGACCACCCCCCCAGAAATAAAAACCCCAACTTTGCTGGCCTCAAGTGAAAAGAAATATTTCATTGCTGTAAGGCTGAAATCTAAGTTAAACTGGAGACTTCAATATGCTGGGTAACATCTTTTCAGTCGTCTCGGATCCTGATCCAGGAAAGCTCGCACTTTGAATTCAGCCAGCCTTAACATATGGTCCAAGTCTGTGCTTCAGGTCTTTTTCAATCATACTTTCTGGCAAGACGTTAGTATTTTTGCTTCACATCTAAAAAATGTAGAGAAGCAGAAGTATCGTGAAATTGCTGCTTTATAAACTTAATACGTTTCAAACACCCTAATTTTTGCAGTTCATATTTGTTAGGGCAGAGTTGAGTATGTTCTTATGATCTCCTTAGACTTGCCAAAAACAGCTAAAAAAGAAAAGAAGGGAAATTCTGAACTTTTTCTGAAGAATCGTATTTTCTACTCTTTTGTCTTAACTATTTTAACTGAGGGATTTCAGTTTGCTGGAAGGAAGAATGAGAGCAGTGTGTGTGATAAGATCGCACTGACCTGAGATACGTGTCCAGAGTCCCTCTGCAAAGAATAGTGTGTTTTTTCCTTACCTATATTGCAGCTTCATAATTTGTAACACTCTTGGGATGCCTGTGTCTTGGTATCATGTAGAGTATTATGGACTTCAAAGCAAAGCTTTGAAACCCTCCACAGAGGAGGAAGTGGGGTGTGTGGCACATTCACGTGGTAAGTTTTTGCTGGTCTTGTTTACCTTGCCAACAGGCCATTCGGTAATTATAGTTGCTGTATAAATCTCACCTTTGCTTCTAAAATACAAGGAACTTTAGTGATGTCCCCTGGAGCTGTTTAAAATGCATATTGGACCATCTTTTTCTGATAGGAATAGCTACAGTAAAAATTGCCTTTAATTATTGAGAGTAGTGTTGCAGTTGATAAACCTGGAATTGGTGTTGAATCCAGCCAAGCTGGGAAGCAATCTTCTACATTGATTTGAGGGGAGGAACCCCCAGTAAAAGGTGAAATCAGCCTTTTGGCTGTCTGTTTCTTGTATGTGTTGCCTTTGTTAAGAGCATGATCAATAAAGCTGGCTTTCTTTGTGTCTGGAAGGATTGCATGATACTCAACAGAAGATGCAAGGTGTTGCAGGACACCTTGTAGCTTCTACTATGGGTCTTGTGTGTCTTCACAGAGGTTAAGTCTGAAAGGGACCACAGGGGGTCATATCAGCAGGCTTTCCCAAATACAGCCATGTATGTGTGTGTACTTGTATCCAGCCACTAATGGGAAGAGGATATGGGGTAGTATTTTGCTGAATTTAAGCTTATCTTGGAGAGAGATTTCCCACTGTGATTCTGTATAAGCAGCTTGTGAGGGAAATGGGAGACAATAAAACAGTACAGAATTCATCCTTCCTAGTCCTCTGCACTGATCAAAATCACTTCGCAATTTGAGGTGATGAAAACTGCCTGGAGCTCTTGCATTATAAATTCAGCCTTCCTTAAAGTCTCTAAGGGGACTCTTTCATCAGGGTCGACTGTTAAAGAGAAGGATATAGGCCCAGTTTTAAGTAAAACCATCACTACTGGTTTCTTACTGATTTTCACCCCCCATCTCCCCCACTGGTTGTGAGCCCTTTCTTTAGGAGTGACCACATTGACCAGTATTATGGATGATAGGTCCCATGCTCCAAAACACTTTATGAATTTTCCCAATCTGCTTTTCAGCCTGAGTTTCTCCACCTTTTGTGAGCTATAAAAAGTGAGACTGCAAAGTTTGTAGGAGGTATGATTTTGAATCTGTTTGAGATTATGACCCCTTGCCATTTCAAACATAATTGTAAAGAGATTTGTTGAGTAAACAGGGCTACTGTTAGCTCCATTTAGCTAATATGAAGGATGCAAGGAGAAAGCAAAGAAAGAGAGGGCAAGGAAAACATTTAATTTTCCTAAGTTGAAATTAAGAATCTAAATAGTGCCCATTCACTCAGCCAAACCATAGTGAACTACTGGATCACTGGTTATTGCCAGGTGATGGATGCCCAGAAATTACTGTCATCCACTTGTTCTTTCAAACTGTGTGAAGTGTATTGGAGATCTCAGGGCTTACTAGCTTCTCAAAAGTTAATAAATGCCATCATTTATTCAGCACTTTTTAATGTTTTTAATGTTCACAGACAAGGAACTCAGCCAGAGGTATTGTAGCTGCTCTGTGACAAGGTAGCATGGAAAAGATTATTTTTGCCCTGTCCCTGGTGTAATTAATCTTTGTGGTGAAGCTCTCTTTGACTAAGGCTATATGTAACAAAGGCAGCATTTGGAAACAATACCTCTCCTTAAAAAGATGTATGGAAGGAATGCCATACATGGAGTATAAATGCATATATATATATATATATATATATATATATTAAGATTAACGTGCATATTACAAAACAGATAAATACACAGCAGATAGTGAGGGAAATTTTAAGAGCGCTCACCACTGCAAACTTATTGCAGCAAAGGAAAAGTTTTTAAATGAATGGACAAATACTCTTGTATTTACTTGTACCTAAGTGTGTTGCTTTGTTTCATCCATGTTTCATTGTAGGGGAGCTGAATGCCAGCTCTCAAAACTTTTTCTCTTCTTATATAATGCGATGTTCCCTAGCACCTCTCTATTTTAAGAGACAGAAACTAACTAAAATCTGCTGTCACTTCATTGCCAGCCCTCTCTTACTTCATTACTGCATAATAATACTGCCATGTGGTTTGCAGAGATGCACACTACAATGATGACCTGCATCCTTTTTTTTCTGATACTGGCTAACTCTCTGCTTTTATTACCTTGACGCTTCAGAGAGCATGGGAGTCAGCTTCCCTATCTGCTTGTATTTCTTTTCAGCTGGGCATTGGAGGCTGGTGCAAGGTACCCCTCTATTGTAACAAAAGTAAATTATGTCATTTACATGCTTTTTTCCTTGCTACCATGTTGATATCAGGAGTGGCTTGCAGGTAGATACAGATTTGCTTTGCTTCTTCTTTGAACTCTGACAAAATGCCGTGTCTGTTAGCTTGGTCTTGGCATTGCACTAATACATCCATTCTGCTTGGACCACAGGCACAGCAAGATTGTATTTGCCTTCAGAAGTTCAGCTGTACCCCGTAGATCTCTCAGACTGATGTAGCATCAGAGACAAATAGCTGTTGTCTGTCTGTCTACCGCTCTCTTCGTAATGTTGAGAGAGACATAGCAAAGCATCCCAGTACTATCAGACCATGGAAAGCCCCCACTTTCCTAATGCTGCAATCGTTTACAGAGGCTTTACTTAGAGCAGTTTCCTTGCAGCTCTTAAACCTTTTCATGTTGGTTAATCATTTTCATGTCCTGACTCATTCGATCTTAAGGAAATAGCTTCAGGTTCTGGCTGTATTGCACTATAGATCAGGCAAGCTGGATAATAAATAGGCTTGTTGTTGATGTGTAGAGGAATGGAAGCATTGCCAGAAGTGTCTGAGCATGCTGGGCTGAGATGTTGGCAGACTGTTGCCAGGGGCTGCTGTGGATCAGCCGTGTATTCAAAACAGGATGTTAATTGAAAAGCCTTTTTATATATATTATGAAATGTTTGTTTGTTTTCACATTTTTCAGCCCCTGCAAGATGTATTCATTAATAGGTTACTCCGTTTGCTCTTTCATTAATGAAAGATGCATAATGTACAAGTTACACAGCTCCACCACCTCAGGCTGTGATTTTTGTCACAAGTCACAAATTAAGTAAGGTTGAGTCTGGCCAGTAAATGGATGGGCAACGGCTCCCTTGGGAAAGGTGGCTGTGTGTGTAGCAGACCTGTGCTCCACGAGCTGTTGCTGGCAGTTTGGTTAGAGGCATTCTTCCGTCTGAGTCAGGTCTGAGCCCATATCCTAGAGTAAGAGATTACTGCTGGAAATGGTATCTGATCAATGAGATGCAAACCCATGGTTTCAACATCTTGTGCTCCCCGAAGCACTCAGTGTTTTTTGCATGGAGACCAAGGTGTTCCAGGTGAATTCTGAAAGAGCACCTCTCTTTTCTTCTGTAAAACAGTCTTCAAATTTGGCTTGTCAGAAGGACTTTTGCTTTCCCCTTCTTATCTATTGCACTGCATTGTAGTTTAACAACTCATTCTTAGTCACAGTGATGCATGGAGTTCAGCAGCGGTATAAATAATTTCTTCTTAGTGTGCAGTAGTCGATATGACATAATGCAATCTGTCAGTATGCAAGAAATTACATGTTTTCTGTTGCCTGTGCATGAACTGGACATTAGCATGGATCCATCTTCATTAATATCTCTAAAAAATTAATAAACTAATGGGTAAGAGTTAAGTGTTTCTTGTGGACTTAGAAGCTGGTATCTCCAGCATGGCCAAATCAAAGGGGGGAGGTGAGGAGGAGTCATGATTTTCTTCCCAGTGTAGTTGTGTTATGGATTATTTTACTGGACTCAGAAAGGGACAGTTAGCTTGGGTTTCCTTTTGGTTTCCTTCTGTTAGTCTTTCATTAACACTCAGTTGAATAAGAACTGTCAAAAATGCCTTTGCTCTTTTATAAGAGTCTGTCATGGATAACTTCTGTCACTATCAAATGCAAGATAATGAACATTTTAAATCACAGGAGGGAGGAGGAGGAGATGGTGCGAGCCGTCCAGCCATGATACAGATCTTAGGTGTCATCTGCTTGGCCTCTTTTTTTACACACTGTCCAGGTGTGTTTCCTTTTAAAACAGAAGTCCCAAGTGTGAGTAAAAACAGGTCAGAGAACAAATTAATCAAATCATAGGGTGTGGCTTTGGTAGCACATCTTGGTTTATCAATAGATGATCTGGCTTCAGGGGGAAAGTATCTAATTATCTGCCTTGTTGAAAAGGGCCAAGAATTATATGAACAGGGTACTGCAAGGATTAACATTCCTTATGGGAATTCCTGTGGGAAAATACCTTGTGGGGGGAAAAAAACCCAAATTCATCATGTTAGAATGCAGCAAGACAGGCTGGAAGAAATGTTAGTTGGCTTCCATCTATTGCACAGACAAGGAAATGAGCTTACTGTAAAAACTAAAACATCTGCATAAATTCTTAATGTAGCAACTGCATATACACATGCAGAAAAGGATAACAAAATTCAGAAGCAGAAAAAATATTGAGTTTGTACAGGATGACCTTCCATTTTAGTACAGAAAACAGACCTCTGAAACCAGATCTAGTAAAAACACCTATTTAAAAATTGATTTTTATGCATGCATGTGCTTTTTTTCAGGTTTATTTAGTATTGATTGCAAAGGAAAGACAGTCCAAGGTCTGTATTAGGCTCTAGCTCTGCTACAGATTTTGCCTGTCTTTTAATCACTTCTGCTATTCTGCCTCAAAATACAGGGCTAATAATACTTAGCACGTATAAATTATTTGATACAGATGGAGGCCAAAGTCGATGGGTATATATAAATGCCATAAGATCTAGTCAAAATCTCCTTGCCATGGTATGCAAATTAGAAATAGAATTTGATTTTGAAATGAAAAGCAGTAATTACCATTTCAGGTCTGCTCAGTGGGCTCGGCACTAAGGCAGATCTACTAGAAATCAAGGAGCTAAAATACTGCTGAGCTTATCTAACCCAGCCAACAAGTTCTTCTCCCATTTCTCACCTTGGCAGAGGGACACAGCTAATGTGGGGCTCCCTGCAGTGGGTGAGATGCTCTTTCACTCAATAGCTACTGGAGCACTGCCCTGAGAAGCATTGACAGTGGGTTGCAGAGTTGTTGTCTTGAGAACTAACCTCTGTACTTGTCAAAGGGGGAAAACAAAAATTGCTAGGAGGCTTTGAAAGACTGTGATGCTCCATGCATGTGCCCAGTGAAAAAGGGGTGTTGGCCTGTCTCATATGTAACAGGCAATAGGATATCAAAGGGCTGAAGAGCCTGAGGGAACAACTGAATATTCATGCTAAATGGCAGTGGGCAGCTGCCAAACTTTGCAAGGTGGAACAAGCTTTAGTAGTGCTCTAAATAGTAGACAGAGTATGTCTGTTAAATGCAAGGAGTGGTTAACTGTGCTGTCTTGTCTTGTGATACCCCTGCAGTCTCGTGAGCAAAGCAAGTTTAGTCCAATACTGTTTGGATGAGAGGCCACACATGGCTCTCCTGGACTGTTAATATGAGGAAACCTTTGTAGAACAGGGTAGGTGGTGGAGCAGACTGTTGCCTGGATGTTCATTTTGCAAAGTCAGGGAGGGATTCCTTCTGGAAGAGCTATTTCTGTATTGTAGTTTGGGTAACATTTAGAATGGTATTTCTCATGAATTACAGTAATTACAAATTTGAAGGCATTTTTCAAGTGAGTGGATCAGCTTTCAGCGTCACTCTCCTGCCCCCAAGTTCCCTGTGCAGTTTTACTGGGTGTCCCATTCTTTTGCAGTCTTTTCTCTAAGCAGTTCTGATGCTACTGCCACCTGTCCGTGCTGGAAACAAGCATTTAAGAGTGTGCAAAGTGATGAGCAACAAAGGGACAATGTATGATGTAGCTACTCGAGCTTCGTGAGAAGGTAGTTGTGTGTGGCTTGAGGTGTGTGTGTGGGGTGGCACTTGTCATTGTTGTCAGTGGTGGGTGCTGCCCACTGGCATGGACGACAGCAGCAGGGCTGGGTTGGCCACCTTATTGTTCTCATCTTGTTGCAAAAGGACTTTGTCAGATTTGCTAAATCCAAAACTGTATTACTGCTAGAACTGAAAGTGTGAAAGGAGTCACCTTTTCAATGCCTTTTGTATTTTCTCTTTCCTCCACTCAGTGAATGCAAACTGGTTCAGTATTTCTTTTAACCTGTTTAATTGTTTTGATACTGTAATCCAGCAGTGTTTGGGATCACAGGTTCTTGGACTGAAAGGCTTTTAGACAGTTTTACCTGTGTGAATTTTAGAAGTTTCATGGAAGTACTTTGTTTTATGAGGTTTTGTAATTTTTTATTTCTTTCTTTTTAAACAGCAGGCTTTTCTCTTGCACCAGGCTCTCCTCCTCGCCCCTGGCCCCCTCCAACTTGGTGATAAGCACCTTTTGGGTCACACACTTGAGAAGTCAACAGGAGAAAAAGTTTGTAATACATTAGTGATTTATAGTTAATAATAAGATTTTTTTTTTCTCCCATAAGGATCACCTTTTATTATTAGGATTTTTTTTAATTCAAAAGTTTTGCATTAAAATATCTAGTATATCCATAAAGCAACAGCAGGTGGCAGAATAACTTCACTGGAAGTTGGTCTTTTGGCACGCTTAACTTTTTTCAATGAACTTAGGAAAACAGATGCATCTATGTGAGAAGTAACCAGTTGCTACTCTAGATAGTTGTCTTAACAGGCAATGTTAATGTAACCGGCAATTCCTAAACACACGCTGTAAGGTTTTCTTCAGTTTTTAATGTGATTGTTTTTAACTTTTGTGGAACAGTTAAATGCTCATTAAGAAGGGTTCTGAAGCGTTTGCGCATGGTGCCTTGCTGGTGCAGAACAGGCATGTGTGTTAGTCATCAGCTGAAGTGTAGCAAATGGTATTTTTGAGGAAGTATATCTCTGTAAATAATATGTACATATAATCCTTTCCTTTCAGGGAAGAGCATTTGTGTAAACATACAGCCATGAAATCTATTGTTCTGAAGAGTAGTTTTGCTGCCATCTTTGAAAAAATAAGCTCCCTGGGAAATTAATTGACCAGGATTGTTCAACAGTCAAAAACTAATGACTGTATCTTGTGGGTTGGGGAATGGGGAGAGTACAGCTGTGTACTGCATCTGCTGTCCCATGGTCTGTTTAGGAGCTCCTTGGCTATCTCCTCTGCATCTCCCTGGGAAAAGTTACAGCGTTCAAAATCATGAAAGGTCCAAACAATACCGTTTAAACTAAATAGAACAAACAGACAACCTATTAGGTCATGGCTTTCTTCACCTTTCTCAAACAGTATGATAGTTTGAGGTATACATTCTGCTGTAGCCAATTCTTCAGTCATGGCTGGCTGATCTAAGATTTTGAGAACTACCAGGACCAGAACCAAGGGTGTAATGTTGTGGTATTTTCCCTCATTGTAGCAGTGGAAAAAAGCCTAACATAAGGGAGTTACTTTTTTTTTTTTCCCTTCTTCTTTAAAGGTCTCAGATCATAGTAGTGGTGGGATAGTATCCTCTTAGTTTTGGTCCTGACATGACCTCTGCATTACAGCAGACTCTTTTATCCTGTAGTTCTGCAAAGATTGTACATACACATAACATAGCGTGGCTGCAGAAAGGAGTCATGTGTCCATCCAGAGCAGGGAACTGCATCAGTTCTTCAGTCCAGTTTGGTTTGTGACACACACACTCACACACACACTTTTCTGCTTGGAGCAGGCAGCAGTTCAGAGATGAAAATGGGAGACAGGAGAGGGCAGGGTAGCTGCTTTTCATTTCAGTGTTGTCTTATACCACTTAAAATATATGTGAAACTACAGTCTCATACAGTGGTTGTTCTGCATAGAGAAGAAACCAGAAATGATAAAGATTAGAGTTGTGGGGTTTTTTTCCATAATGAATGCCTATAAAGGTGTCCTCAGGGGAACACAGGAACAGCAGCTGTGCTAATAGTATGTTTTCTTATTTTTGAAATGTGTCTAAAATGGTTTTATGGAAAAAATGACTTCCTATTCAGATTGCATTTGGTGTTATCTGCAGCGGCTGAAAATGGCCTACATACAGAAATGGCAAAACCTCAAAGATTAATACAGACATCTCAAACTTACACAAAATCTTTAGAATAGAGTGCATGTATTTAAATGTAAGATGTTCACAAATCATGGAGTAGAACTTCCCTCCCAGATGCTTGGGTTCTGATATGTAGGCCTGAATCACAAAATTATAGAGTAGTTAGGGTTGCAAAGGACCTTAAGATCATCCAGTTCCAACCTCCCTGCCATGGGCAGGGACACCTCCCACTAAACCGTGTCACCCAAGGCTCCATCCAACCTGACCTTGAACACTGCCAGGGATGGAGTGTTCACAACTTCCCTGGGCAACCCATTCCAGTGCCTCACCACCCTTACAGTAAAGAATTCCTTCCTTATATCCAATCTGCACTTCCCCTGTTGAAGTTTGAACCCATTACTCCTTGTCCTCTCACTACAGTCCCTAATAAAGAGTCCATCCCCAGCATCCCTATAGGCCCCCTTCAGATACTGGAAGGCTGCTATGAGGTCTCCACGCAGCCTTCT